>JANVCF010028900.1:0-13922 GCA_025388745.1 Hydrozoanthus gracilis
AGTAGTAGTAGTAGTAGTAGTAGTAGTAGTAGTAGTAGTAGTAGTAGTAGCAGTAGTAGTAGTAGTAGTAGTGGTAGAAGTAATAGTAGTAGTAGTAGTAGTAGTAGTAGTAGTAGTAGTAGTAGTAACAGTAGTAGTAGTAGTAGTACTACTACTACTACTACTACTACTACTACTAACTTCATTGATGATAAGAATTTCCCAGTGATGATGACAAAAACTGTGATAATGATAAAAAAAATGACTGACGTTTACGGATTTAACGGCAAGTTGCTCAAATGAAGCAACATTACTTTATATATTGTTTGTCAAGGACTTTTAATAAGTTTACCAGGTCATTGTACATTCTAATGGAACCAAGTTGAATGTTCCAACGTAACCAAGATCCAGTGTTTCTATTAAATCAAGGTTGAATACTTTAATGTAACCAAGATCGAATGTTGTAATTGAATTAAGATCGAATATTGCGATGGAATCAAGATGGAGTGTTCGTATGTAACCAAGACCGAATGCTCTAAGGGAACGAAGATCGAATGTTCCAAAAGGATCAGTTCGAATATTCCAATGGAAATAAGATTGAGCCGCATTTATTGAACCAAGATCGAGTGTTCCAATATAAACAAGATTTAGTGTTCCGATAGAAGCAAGATCGAATGTTCCAATCTAACCAAGATCGAGTGTTGTAATGGAACCTAAATCGAACAAATGGAACCAAGATCGAGTATCCGATGGAAACAAGATCGAATATTGCAATGTAACCAAGATCGAATGCTGATCGAATGTTCGTATGGACCCACTGTCAAATGTTCCAATATAACTAAGATCTATTGTTCGGATGGAATCAAGATCGAATGAGATGGAAAATTGTATATAACCAAGATTGAGTGTTTCAATGGAATGAAGATCAAATGTTCCAATTGAAACAAGATGGAAGCCGCGTTTTTGTGGATCAAAACGCTTATTTCTTTTTCCGAGGCAACAGATTTTCTAAAAAGAAAGCCAATTGGTCTGGTTAATGCTTTATTGGACATGTTTGTTCTTTCTTACCTTTCGTGGGAATACCATAATGCTTTTCTCTCAATTTTTAGGATCCACGATCGAACTTTTCAACCAAAAAGGGTGAATACAAGACAAGTGTTTCCAAAGTGTACGCCGCGGGAGGTACGAAACTAGTCGGTGACATTGTTGTTAGACACGCTTTTCTGAGTTTTAAAACATTAAAATAGTTTCATCTATTCTTTCAAATGTTGAAAAGACAAGCAATGTTTTTTAGGGTTTCATTAACTGTTTTAAAAGTTAGAATGAGTAACACCGATCAGTTCTACTCCTCATAGCAAGCAAATAGAATGGTCATTTTATAAAGTTTCAAGAACAGATTCTAATTTAGAATAAATAATACCGATCTATTTTACTCTTCAAGACGAGCAGAATAAAAGGTCACTTTTTGGGGTTTCGTTAACTGGTTTAAAAGTTAGAATGAATAACACCAATTATTTCTACTCTTCAACACAAGCAAAATAAATGGTCACTTTATAGGGTTTCATCAACCATTTAAAAAGTTGTCGAAATCAAATATGGCCAATCTATTCTACTTGCAATGACAAACTGTTTTACCAATCGACGCCATGCCTGTTTTCATGCTGCTGCGATCAAAGCAGTTTTAAAATTTGATTTTTTTTTTTAGATTGCAGGTATGGTCAGTCTCTTGTGGTAACTGCCATTGCCGAAGGGCGCCAGGCAGCTCGGCAGATTGACCTCGACCTGATGGGGACTACGTCATTGGCTGGTCCTGGTGGTGTCATCCATGCGACTCACACCAACCCCGACAAGAAGACATAATGAACATAAACCTAGTACAATGAGCTACGTACTGGGGCTGACTTCGCTCTGAACATTTCGATAACTTATTCAAGCATTTCACAGTCTCAGAAGATTTCCAAACATTTCCAGTTCTAAGCAAATGTTTTTCGTTGTTTAAATGCCATTGCAAGATTTCTTGTTTGATACGTTGACAAGATTTTTACAGGGATCTTAAGCAACGAGGGCGGTGTTATCGACAACAACGGCTAACAAAAAGCATTTTTTGCTGGTCCTTTTCGATCACTTATAACCAGCTTTTTTCTCTCTTGTCCGAGGTAACGTACCTTTGTGAACTGAGAAAGATTTAAAAAGTGTTCTTCTCAAAGGTAAATAGAAATTTGCAAGATTTTCTGTAGGTTGTTCTTGTAGTCGTAAATACTTCAAAATTGAGCTTTTCACGTTGTACCTTTCATGACGACAGCGTGCAGGTGACCCGCACGGTGCTTTCCAACGTGCAGCTATTGTATTCACTATTGTTCTCTGCCGTCGTCGTCGGCGTTGTTTAGCTTCCTACTTCTCTTTCACAACAGAGGGAAACGATTGCGGCTATAACTCCCAACAGCGTAATTTTAGCAAAGGATTCTTCTTAGGTAACTCGTGAAAGCAGCATTGCATTTTTTTTCTCAGGGTATGTTGAAACACAAAACATTTGCAGCGGTTCCAACTTTTGGAACTTATCCAAAGCACGCTCTCAGTCTAAATTTTATTGATTATTTTGCTTTCATAATTTAGTGTTGATAATAAGAGCATCTGAGAAGAACGTCTGAAAACAAGATTTCATATACATGCATGGTGTTATATTCGCGAGTTTGCCCCGTGGAGCTTTCGTATTTTGGTGGGCTACGCTTTGTAAATATTGATAAGTAAAAAGATTATAAAGCAGGTTAATTTTAAGGGCTAAAATAAAGAAACTTTAAATGGTGAAAAAGTTTTCTGTAGCCAAAAATACAGTTCGTTCTTGAGGCCCCTTTTTACAATCGATTTAGATAAATGTTTAGACAGTGTTCTTGCAACGAACCAAAAACATAAGATTAGTGTGTCATATCTACTGTACTACTCCACCATGTCCTACTAGCCACGTTGTTCAAAGGTCGATTTCCATTAAGTATAAACCAGTGTTAACAAAGTTTTTTACCGTAAAGTACCTAAGCAGAAAAGAAGCTGTTGACTAAGTTTTGGGTTAAAGTTAACCGGCTTTTGAAGAAATAGGTCCAAGAACATAATGACACAGACTAAACCTTTCGAGGTTGTGTCATGTTGCAACTGCAGCATCAATACTTAACTTACAGCACGTGCTTTACAGAGTTCGTACGGGTCATGGAAAACCTGGAGTTTTAGACTTTAAATTTTCAGGTCTTGAAAGTCATGGAGTTTTGATAAGGGTCATGCAAATTTGGCAGAATTTGAATTGGTAACAACGCCTAGAAAAAAATATAACCAATCCATACAAATTGAAAATTTAAGTAAAACGGTCAAAAAGAAACCGAAAGTTCCATTCTTCCGATGCCAAAAGTGAAAAAAGAGAGAAAAAATTTGCATATTAAAAAACATGAAGGAGAAAAAAATATATCTCCCTAAGTATTTTACAAAAAAGCCTTGTTTTATTTGAACGAGCCGATACCTTGCACATTATTTGTTTCAGATTTTTGTGAGAATGTTTTGACCTGCTACAGACTTGTTAATTTGCATTTCAAAACCTTTTGTATTTTGGCACGTTTTTCTGCACAGTCAAGACCAGAAAACAAAAGAAAAAGGCGAAAAACGACATACAACTATAGTTTCCTAATTAGTCCGTATATATTAACATGGTTAAAGCAACCTCTGCACATAACTATGAATGTTAACGGTCTGCCGCAAGCTTGACAGGCTCTTGACCACAAAAATGTCAGCACTTACTTTTGTGGAGGAACTTGAGACCCATTTTTTCATGTATTCTTGAGGATTCTGCTTGTGTTAATCATTTTCATGGAAAGGTTCTGACACAAGCAGCTTTGGTCATTCTGAAGTGACTGTGGAACTTAGCAGGTGAGCATTTGTGCAAAATAAGTTCATTAAAAAAATAAATCTGATTTAAATGTCTTCTCATAAAGGAGCTGACACCACCAAAATAATACCTAATAATAATAATAATTCGCACTAAATTGCCGTTTTCTAGCTCGAAATCATTGAGCAACTCAGAACTAAGAAAACAACCCGCCATCTTTACCTCTGAAACGGCGATTGCGTCGGACACTAGTTCACAGTAACGGAAAACCGCTAACGATTAATAGGCCTACATAAAGCTAGTTGAACCAACCCCGTTTTTGGGCTAAACGCAGTAAACAACCTTGGTATCCCCGCGTGAGAGGTAGTCTTGGTCGCACGCGGTACTGTCATGACCAGTGGCCTCCATGGACGTCTTTGTCGTTAGTTTGTTTTTTTGCCTGAGGATCCAATCCGGCACATTTTTTTGTGTTCGCTTACGCAAAATATACATTCATTACGTCAGTTTAATTTTCACGTCATCATTATAATACTATTACTTAATTCTTTTTTATTAATTTTACTATTAATACTGCTATTGGTATCATGCTAAGCCTAGAAAAAAAGAAATCTTGAAAAAATGCCTAAAAATCTATCCGGATAATCCCACCAAAAGTTCTATATATTTCTTTCTTATCCTAAAAATCTCACAAAATCCCTCTAAAAATCTAAAAGAATTTTCAGTAATTGTTGATGAATATCTTACGATCAACACGTTTTTAGGGTTTAGAAGTTACTTTTTAATCAAATCCGACAACATTTTATAGCCACCTCCTCTTTCACGCTTGGATATTTCACAGGCTAAGAAAAAATCAGTTTAAATGTACACCTGACGATAACTAGGTGGTTTGTGGTTGCATCAACTTATTTAGAATTTTAAAAAGTTTCGTCTAAAGTTATTTAACATTGATAACAATTACCTGTAAGGCAGCAATTTGTTCATTGATAAGAATTTTGCCAAAAATATTTTCTTTTTTAAACATCTCAAAACTTTCTAAAAATCTTTTTAAGGTCTAAAACTCCCCCCAAAATCCGGATTTTTTAAATCTAGGCTTATACCATGTTATAATTGTTGTTTTTGTTACAGGTAAGTAGTATAGTATGCACCGAATTACCCTTATTTTTTGGGGCGCAAGTGGGGCGCACGTCTGGATTGGCGTAACAGCTCATGAATAAAATGCAGTGGATTTGATTATCTCCTTTGTATTCTAAACTCGTGAATAAAATGCGATGGATATAGTAATCTCTTTTGTTACGAAATAATGATAATGATAGTTTTTTTTAAAATGGCGCCAAAGGCTTTAATTAACAACGATTTTTCGTTCGTTGTGATTGTTTGATGTATAAACAATGACATCATGTTTCTAATTTTAAGCCTATTTAGTCTTACATATAGTCTAATAATGTCTCAAATATGCGAGGACAAAAAAATGCTTCACTGTAACTAGAATCGTTATTGCTTTTAAGGGTTTTTTTCATTAATTTTCATAGCGAAAAAAATTTCTGGGACACAATTGGTTTCTGTGTGTCTAAAGGTCAACATCCAGGTTTTTGTTCATGTACGTTGTATATTTCAGTTATCTACTTTCTACCTGGATGGCTCTAATTTTAAACTATGTACGACTTCATGGACTTAGTTCAAAGCTTAAAATTATCTTTACTCCTCGTGAAAACGTCCAGCACCCTTTCCATCAAATGTGAACGTTGTACAAAACCGTTTCAGTTGTTGGTGAAAATCTTTCATCTTTTGGTCATGCTGTCCAAACAAAAACAGAAGAACAGAGCTTCAATTAAAGATCAAATAACCAAGTACTGGGGCAAAGGAGGTAGGTATGGCTTTGATTTCCTGGCTATCAAAGGCCTAAACATATTAGGGTAACAAAAAGGTCCTATTTCCGAATCGGTCTGAATGAAAAAGGAAATTTCAAACACTTGTTTGATGGACAGAACCGGCAACTACAATTTACAATGCTAGAATATTGTATTTACAAATTTAAAAGACTAGTTTAAAAGTAAAAGCTACTCGTTGATGGGAAATTTTGAAACTTCTGATATTATTCTTTATAATCACCAAAATCGGTACTTACTGTTTGATCAGGGCTGACGAAGAAAGCTTGTTTTTGTGAACCTAGTATTGAAAACCCTAACATAGAACAGGAACGTTTAGTACACGCAGAGTTGAAAATATATTACTCTGATATAGATATCTTAGATGAATGGTGAAGAACGCTAAAAAATTAGCCTGCAATTTTAGAGTTCTACGAAGCTGGAAAATATAACACGTTTCTGATTATACTTACATATATTGAGTTTTGGTTAATTTAGTCCGTCTATACGTAACTGGTTTAGAAAATGATGCGGAAAAAATCCCCTTGGTCAGTTTTTTTTCTCATTAAAATGGTACTTGCTTTAACTCCTTGACTTTTGGCTGTAAAATAGGTAATAAGTTTCAACCCTAAACTATCTAGAGGTATTTTGTATTTGCAAATGTAGATGCATCAACTCTTACCGAATCGTGCTGTTATCGATTCTTCGTACAGCATTATTGCAACTACAGCATCTTCCTCTAACACCTTTTTATAAAGGAGGCCACATAAAAAACAGTATTGTGCAATCAGTTCTACTTTTACAGACTTTTACGCTAGATAAGCTGTGTGATTCAAAAAGGAGAAGTCTAGTAAGGTGCTTTTATATTCTGCATCCGGGAAGGGTTTTGGTTGATGTGGGTTGAGATACACGTTCTATTGGAGTGATGGGGATGCTTGTATTGTATTTTGGGGTTAAAATCAGCAGTTTTTGACTTCGTAGAAAAAAAAATAAAGTTTTTTTAAACTGTATTTTTTAGATGCCAAGTCCAAAACAAGCGTTATAAAAATTTTTTTGCAGCTTTTTTTTTTCAACCTTACAATGATTCGATAATTTTATAAAATTCTTCTTTTCTTGATGGAATAACTGCACTAAGGCAAAAAGGTCATTTCAAAGTTTTTGACCTCATCGACCTTACTATAGTCGGTTCGGCAAAATTTAGTTGGCTACGCACTCATTAACGAGGTAACGAAAGTTTGATAGTTAACACTTAGAACTTACCTCTTTTCGCAAGCTCAATTTTGCATGAGCTGCTGCCATTGACATCCTGGAAACAGGAAATTTCAAAGTTATTAAAAGACATGCTGTCGTGGGGTAAATCGACAAAATGCTATGTGTTGTTTGCCTGTTTGAGCTTACATAGTTTGAACGGCCGTCAAAGGAATTCCTCCGGAACCTGTCTGGGAGTCAAGACATCTTGTTCTTCTGCTGGCAATGTAGAATCCCTGGATAAGGTTTTGTGCTACACTAGTCAGCGCGACATTTCGGCTGCGGGCGTACTTGAGGAACTATTGATGTCAAAATGTGAGGCTTGAAGATAAAACGATATTCATAACGAGTCTTTGGTAAACTTTACATTATAAGCTTAAAAGAGTACACCTTAATAGAGTAATACTTCTATGTTCAAATCTTTACAACAGCTACTGGAGATCCACAATGGGCCTCTTACAATCATCCATTCGAGCATGGCCCATTTCAGATTTTATTTATCTTTCTTTAGCCAATTAGAGATATATCTAATCCTCCTTTTATTTCCGATTGTTGTCAATTTAAAAAAAAAAGATAATCAAAATTGTGAATTGGCAGTAATCCGGCAGTTTTTATAGTCCTATAGTTCACTTACATACTCTAGAGAAGAGAAAGATATGGGGATTTTTACGGCGGGGTAACTAGGTACTCCGTCTAGTTAAGTGGAGCGGCTCTCTTTAGCTCCATGGTTTGTGTGGAACTTTGGCTTAACTGACACATCAGTATTTAGTGAAAAAAATTGACGCTTTCCTAAGGGTTAAGTATAGTTAAGAAACGTAGAAAAAACGTAGTACCTGAAACATTTCATCGTCGGATATGAAGACATCCGCCGGTTGATCATTAGTAGCTCTTTTTATAGTCAGTGAGGAAACTTGATCTAGTCCGCCTTTGTCATAGCTCAGATTCTCCTCGAAGAAGCATGATATATCAAATCGACTGAAAGGACAGGGTAGAATATTGGGCAATTTACATGAACTTTTATATTGATATTACTTTTCATATTATCATAAATTAAATTGCTTATGAAATAACACCTAGAAAAACCTATTTTTTATATTTGAAAAAATCTTTAACGATATAGATAAAAATAATCAATGATATAGATAAAAGTGTTTAACGATATAACTGAAGGTGACCAAAACGTGTTTTGCTCGTTAAAAATGTTGTCTTGTTTCGTGAATGCATTTTAAGTCTGCTTCTTTTAAGCTCTTTTGGATATTTTTTTCCCCAGAAACACCTCATCAGACAATAAGGATCTATAGGTGTACAACTGTTGCTGAATGAAGAATGTGTTTCCATATTGGATCCTGTTGAGGAAACACTTGAATTGGAGATAGAAGGTTGCATACTATATTGATGCCCTAAGTATAGCTATGGTGTTTGCTTACTCGGAAAACATAACTGATAAAGCAAAAAAGACTTACACAGTGTTGTGAAAGTGTAGCGCCTAAATTGACTATTTAAACTTACTCTGTCAAGGTCTTCGGAGCTGCACGAGTCCCCTTCAAGAAATCAAAAACATATGCCATCAAGAATGTAGGAAAGTTATTTCAATACCTAAAACACCAGTTTGGATAAAAAACAGTTTGACTGTTATAGGGATATAATGACCATAAAACCAATAATACACCAAAAGTAACAAAAACTACCACTGACCAAAAAATTGTTTATAATAAATTGATTTGCGTTTACGGGTGTAGGGACTGTATTTCTTAGTTGGTTCACTGTCAAGAACAAAGATATAGTCTGTAGACATCGACATGCACCCGCTAGAATTCACGGGATCAAAAGGCAATGAGTATATACTCAGATCCATAAATGAAAACATTAATTGGAACCAAAAGCTTTGGTTCATTTGGAAGTTTTTTTGAATAGTTGCCAAACTTTTACTGAGGAATGTATGCGAGTCTCTCAAATAGCCATTACAGTTGTCAGTTGTTGTCAGCACTTTGACATAAACACCTTTTATTAGTCTTGGTAAGCGTTTGAACCAGTCCTATTCAACTTTCAACTTTCTATTTAAGTTTACACCAAGAACCGCACCCGCAAGTAGCAAAGTTAACCGAGGCGGGCAGGAAATATGTTAAAAATATAGATATATCTAGTTCGGGAAACTTGAAGAAGAGAGCTAAAGACCAGGTAACCAAGAAAGTTGCTAAATATCCAGATAAATATCTTATATAATTAATATATGAATGCCTAGAAAAATATTTTGCATAATTAATATAGTAGATAAGTATAAATTGATATAAATAAGTCATTAAATTATTTCCAATGTTAGGTCAAGATATATACAAAACAAATAGCATCAGATTTTAGTCATTTTGTTGACAAGTGTTAGTGTATCAAGATAATTATCCTCCAAAGCAAGAATAGCTAACAATGAAAGTGAAGCTATATAAAAGATTCACTTTAAATTTGTTCTTTTTGAGCGAACATGTCATCTAACTGGATGACTAAAATTTTCATTTCCTTATGTTACACGATAAGGTTCCATGGGCAAAGTGTCGCAGTTTCAGAAACACTTCTAAAGATCGACACTGTGCTACCCTTCCTGGATGTGTCAATAGTAAGCTGTTTAAAAGTCGTTATTAAATATTAAATACCAACCTTTGTTGCTGAAGATAAGTCAGATGTCATTGCAGCTGTTTTGTGTTCGATTTCAGCACAAGCCCAAATGGTAGACTTAAGTGGTAGGACCATTTGTTGCTGCTGCTGATTCAGGGAATACCTTTTGGGGATGTCAACTGTGATCTCTCTGTATTCCATCACTGTGTGGGTGACAAAGATTTACAAGCGAAGCATGTACTTTTGATCGATCAGCCTCGGTGGTTTTTAAAAGTTTTTAAAGTTAACTAAAACCTCAATTATCGTAGCTTAGTTAACTTCACAGTTAAAGCTTTACAGTTTTGTTCTTTTTTTCGTTGAACTCGATAAAGAAAAAAAACATTTTTTCAAAAAAAGGTACTTGATTTGAAACATTCAGTTTGAAATGAAAGTTTTTGGAAAATGACAACTAACTATTAGTATTGTTATCACCCCACAAGCGCAAATCTGGTCCTTCATTAATAAAGCTTCTCCTCGGGTACTAAAAGGCCACTCCTAGGTCGGCTGTTCTTGAATCTCGAAACATACGCGCCTTTATTCCTCGGAGTGCAAAAGGCTTCCCAAGTGAGACAAGAGTGTTTTCTTCAATAACAATTTCTTTAAATATTGGCGCTTAGATTACCTGTTACATCACGGTTTCACAATTTATCTACAGTGTAAAGCGCTTCTCTTAATCAAAAAGCTAAGCCATTACCATTTTGAAGTTTTTCCTTTTGCTCTTTCTTTAATACAGCCATGTTCGGAATGAGGCACACTCCGTTCCGTGCTAAAGGGATACATCCGGCTGAAAGCAAGTTTACGACAAAAATATTATTTTAGGAGTTTAAGGTCTTTCTTAAGTAGTTCTACTAATCTATTGATACTGAGTGGAGGAATTATAACTAGAAAGACATGAATAAAAGAAACCTTAATGATATCATGAACGGCGGCGCAATGGCCGAGTGTATCGTAATCACAGGGTTGCGAGTTCGATCCCGATTGTTGTTTCATCACCACTGCAACTATAGGGATTAAAAGATAAACCATAAAGATATAACTTTAAAGTTTTGGAAGCTTGTTGTTGTTGTTGTTGTTGTTGTTGTCATCGTCGTTTGTTGTTGCTACATAAGATACATAAAACACAAACATCCAATATTCCGGCATAGGGTCTCTTTAGGTCTGCGTATGGTTTGACGGAGAGAATGAAAACGCTGGTCGAGTTTAAGAAAGAAAAGTGGAAAAGTTGTAGCCCTGAACCACACCTTGGTATACTCAATCAAAGGCTATAAGTCTGTAAGTCTTTATAACCGCTTTGTCGCTTTGGAGTGTATCCTGGCTATGGTATGAGTACAACGGGCAATTTATCTGTGAATATTGCTCTAACTGCCAAAGACGAAAATGGTATATAGCAACGATTCATCTTTTTTTGTTTATTTTAATTCAAAACGAGCCCCAAATGAAACCCTGAACTTCATATGCATTTTGGTTAGCTATAGAGGTCTCTAAAAACTGTTAAACTTCCCACCTTGAACAAAGTAGCTTCCTGATTCAAGGGAGTCTTGTGCAGATGAAGCAAATAGTTCGCTTGGTGGTTGAAAAGCGATGAAGCGGTCAGCCATTGAAACTCCGTACTGAAAAAGTCTTTGTAACAGGAGAACATCATCCCCAACGGCAAAAACATGCAGTCTGCCAAGGTTACGACACTCTTTTGGTAAGTCTTCTTTCCCATTCTCTTGCAATAAGACCAGACTTAACAACATTATCAACTTGAGATTATAGAACGTCCCAAATGTGCACACAGATGCTGTTGACGTTGAATAGTTAGTTAAGTAACGGTCCGAGTAAGAACTAGGGAGGTCAGCGGACTGAGGACAATTAGGTGTCGCCCTTTTCTCTAAACTTTGTAAACGGTTAGCTAGACCCTTGCGTCTTTTCCGATTAAGACGTTAAACCGTAGGCCTCGGTAGGACTCCGAATCCTGTTGCCTATGTTCTCCGTTAGCCTTTGAATAAAAAATGTCAAAAACTTAAGACGAAATTAATATGAGGCCCATAGAATCTAGAATTTCCTCTGTATTTTCCTCTGACCTAACGGCCTAATTCAAAAATATTTCATTTCGGATTTTTTACTATGAAAAAAAGCATTCCTATTATACAGATAGTCATAAGGAGAGTTCTTGAACCGCCATACTAATGAAGTCCTTGTGGTATCATTCCTATTAAACAGGTAAGTCTAAGGAGAGTTCTTGAGCCGCTTTACTAATGAAGTCTTCCTGGTATAATAAAGAGGTAGTTGTATGTAATTGTTCTGAGGGAGGACCGACTTAGAGCGCTTCAATGGAGAAAGCAAACGGGGATAGGCGAAGGCTTTTTCATGCAATGGTTTGCTAGTTGAAGCTTAAGATTGCGGAATTGTATAAACATGCTATCATAGATAAACTAACCCTTACCTCCAAAGCAGTATGCCAAACTTGCAACAAAGCCCCATGGAGAACATTTTCTATCTAAAATGAAGAATAGAAAGATTATTTAATGAGGCAAATCATAGATAATCTACTAATTATTATACATGACCAGAAATAGCAAAAATTTTTGGAGAGCAGTACAAAATCTGGTACTAAGGAAGAACACGTTGTAGAGTCTACCTTCGTAAAGGGTTGCTATTGTGGCAGAAAGTAGCCTGGAGCCTACATCAATTTCAGTTTTGAAGTTCACCTATTAAGGAACAGGAAATATTATTTTGTGTGTTAATGACAATAACTTTAACAGTGTTTAAGTCCAAAAGAACCAATTTTTCTGAAGATTGTAAGTGAGTACATATCTATACTTCACTTCTCTACTACACTTCCCTTTTCAATGTTGTTCACCTGCAAGGTAAAGAAGGAGAATTTTAAACTAATATTATCCTAGGGCTTAAAAGAGTCGTGCTTTGCTGCATCTTATGGGCCCACGGGCAGTCCATGCTCTCATTGCGAATATGATGAATATGAAACTGTTAGGTTGATATTTTTAAGACCTAGTATGGGTAGAAGCTTGAGACTTCGCTTTCGAAATGCAAATCAAAGCAGTGGCAGAAAGGCGTAAAAACTTGCAGAAACAATAAAAAAAGCGCGCGAAAGCGATTTAAAAAGATAACTTTATTACTTTTAAACTAACGAGTATATCAAAACTTCATACTAAGTCTTATAAATGTCAGTCTTCCGGGATAGTTGTATACATACTATCATGTTCGCACTAAGAGCTTGGGTTGCCTGTGGTAAGCTGTGCTACCTACGGAGTGAAACCATACCTTTTTTGGTCGCTTTGTTTAGTGATAGAAAAAGCAGAGCATGAAATAATCTTTATTTCAAGTATAATATATTATGTTTTATTCTTCTAATCAATCAATCTTGGATACTAATATATAATGAAAGATTAGAAGGAGACTGTAAGCCAGGTCGTATTTGCTTTTTTCTGAAAGTTATGGAGACCTTCAGTGAAAAAAAGAATACTCAAAAAAATCGCGTCTTTAGACTTAAGTGACGGGTTAATGAGTTGTTCGTCTAGTTATGTTCGTATTTTGCTCCGTCTAAAGGAAGATACAAACTGCCACAAACTAGATTTGGTGCCGTTTTTGTATGTATCGAAAACTAATTTAAATTTGTTGGCCTTTTATGTTTTTTTTCGAAACTCAGCCTTTCTAGAAACCCATGTTTGGCGTTTCAATAAAATCGTCAACTGAAAAAATCGCCTTTTTTGTTGTCCTTTGGACTTAAATGGTATAGGTATTAAAAAAGAAAGTCGATGGATGTTTAAAAGTTTAGCAACATCTCAAAATTTCCTGCTTTGTTGTGTATTTTTGTGTTGAGTACAGTTCAAAAACTTTTATAAATTTTTGACGAACTACGTACGTTCTTTTTTTAAAGCATTAACAAAAGAGGAACAACAAAGATAAAACGTACCTCAAAGACCGGGGATAAGAACGTCTGTTCGAGAGTCTCCTTGATTTCGTATGAGATAGAAACAACAAAAGAAAAAGCACAACCAATCTCCAACAGAGCTAGCAAGTCATCTTGTTCATCATGTAATGGAGAAACGATCGATCAGATTGACAGCCACATCAACAACTTTATTGGTCATGTATTCTCACAGTTTACAAGATGTAAAGTTGACATAATTACAGAGCAACTTTTGTAAGTGAATTCACTCATATTATCTACCCATTTGTGTAAATTTAATATAAACACAGATGTTTTGACGTTTTATACTTAAGCCCTGCATGAATTAGGGGGAGGGGTACCGGTAGGCGCTAGATAGAGCTTGTCTTCCAATTTCTAGCAAAAATCGCCCAAAATTCTTTGT
>JANVCF010029011.1:0-13918 GCA_025388745.1 Hydrozoanthus gracilis
ATGTCCATTGTATCAACAAATTCTGAAGTTTGCAATTTTTTTGAGATTTTTTGGCTTTGATTTTCAAAAACTTAGCAAGATAAGGGTTAAGCAGAAAGAAATTGTGGTAAAAGTCTGTTTGTATGCCCTAACAATATCCTTTTAAATATTAAAAAAGTTGCAATTTAATGATTGCATAATGTTCCAGCATTTATCGCTGTTTTTTTTTTGTATTTTGCATTTTTTATTTCGTTTCTTTTCTTACTTGTTTACATGTACTGGTTATAAAGTTGACAAGAGAAAAGAAGTAGGGCAGATAAGTATAGCGAAATAGCTAACTAATAATGGACCCTTTTACTGTCACTTTATTTTGATTTTTGAAGTATACTTAGTTCAGGAGTTAGAGCTAAAGAGAGTCTTGAGTATATATCTACAGTTTAATAGAACTTTTGCAACTTGCTGTAAAAAAGTCTTCCTACTCCCAAGATCTGACTGTTTAGTATAGTACTTCTAATATGCTTCATTTTCTTTCAGTGAATACATAGCAAAAGAGAGTAACGAAAAATTTTGGAAGTTTGTAGAGTTATCTCAACATGCAGATCTTATTCATACTGACAGAGGTTTGTGTGGTAGTATTTTTTTGAAATTGTGATTTTAATTATGTATAATAACTACAACAGATGTAATTATGATTATATTGTTGTCTTATGTTTATTATCTAAGGGTTTATTAATTTTTTGTTGTTGTCATTGAAAGAAATTAAGTAAGGGTGTACACAACTCCCAAATGCAAGAAGTTAATGGCGATGTATATATGGAGCAAAAGTCATCCTTTTTCAATCTTTTTTACTACCTCAAACCACAACAAGATCAATCCCACACAAACTAATTGTTGCCTGAGCGATAATGACAGCAGCAGTCTCTATTTCAGCAGAAAAACTATATTTCCAGTTTTCCATCTATTTTCAATGAATGTATGGTTGGTTCGGCCCCTTGAAGCCAATCAGGGTATTGTCAATTCCAATATATTTCTGGTGTTTCATAAATGGTTGGTTCAACTCTTCCAGGCAATCAGCGTCTTGTAAAAGCAGCAGAGCACATAGTTAATATTCCATTTGTCGAACAAAGTCAAACTGTGTGCAATCAATGCGAGTATTTTTAAAGAGAAAGGTTAAATCATGTATGAATATTGCATCAAATTCACACCAAGGAAACATTGGAACAACGAGCTTTTTGAGAAGAAGGCAATGTGCCTTTATGGCTTTTTCTTCTTTATTAAAATTTCAACCAAAACATCACTGTCAGCTCCAAGAAACAATCATGTATTTACACACTCTTTCAAACAATGTAATACTTAACCAAAGTCTCAATCATCAGACAGCTTTTCGTCCTTTTTAAGAACTACTAGTTAACTATTAGCATTAAATGAGAAAACTATCATTGACACTTGAAAGAACAAAATGATCACAAGATTTTTTTTACATTAAATTTTTTTTTTAATTTGGAAGAGATAAAAAGGTGTGATAGGTTTTTTTACCATAGTTGCATAGGGCTTTTACAGTAATAATAGTTGTTGTTTAGGGGAAGCATAATAATTGGAAGTTAGTTAAAGCTTCTGAGCTAAGCTATTGTTTGATTTACTGATACTTGTTTTTCTTTTTTTAGATAAATATAATTTCATCCTAAAGAGTGCAAGGGAAATCTTGTCACCAGTGACTTTGAATTTATTAAAGTTTTCCTTGTCTGTGAGGTTTTACTCACCACGAGTTGAACTATTTATGAAGGTGAGTTGTAAATGAAGAGGAGGGAAAAGATGCAAGTACTTTGTCACTTCCTTTAGAATTGTGTTGATGATAATATTAGTTTCTAATGGCTTTTTATATACACCAGAAGGACTGTAATTTTTTTAAAGAGCATATGACATGAAATTAGTTTTTCAATTTTCAAAAAGTATACAATAATAAACATTGGTTTGCCAAGTTTGAGAAACTTACAATGAAAGTATGCCAAGATACAGCATGTAGAATTATGAATATTTCCCACTAAAAGTGTTCCCTCCAAAAGACCAACAAGATGTCATAACAGATCACATGCGTCTCTTCTCAGTCCATCTAAAATGGTGCCACCAAGTAAAAAGATAAGTCGATTTTAAAACATCCATAACTGCTAGAGTTTTCTATAGAAACTTTATTAGTTACAGATATTTTAAAGTCAATTTTAGATGGACTGAGATGAGACACATGTGACTTGTTACGCCATCTTGTTGGTCTTTTGGAGGGAACACTTTAAGCGGGAAAAATCAAAATTCTTCACACCTTGTCTTGGCATGCTTTCATTGTATGTTTCTCAAACTTGGCAAACCAATGTTTTTTATAGTGTACTTGTTGAAAATTGAAAAACTGATTTCATGTCATATGCTCTTTAAAGACCAGATCTAAAAGACCAAATGCCCTCAAAAGGTTTTTTTATTTGGTACATGCAAATGTTGCAAGCGCCTGCATATTTTTTTGTTTGTCACATGGTTCATATTACATTGTAAGGACTAATTGAGAGTAACAAAGCATTAAAAAGTGATGAGAAAGCCCAAAAAGAAACCACAAGGCTTATGGATTTTAGGCTTTCTCAGTAAGTAAAATCATTACATTTTTACAGCACACTGACGACACTGCATCTTTTTTATGCAGAACAGTGTTTTGTAGCAATGCATACCTGGCCAAAAATCCCCTCACATAATAAAATTGCTAAAAAGGCTATCTCTTGCATGCAACTGTTGTAATTGTTAGACAAAATGATAAAGGCTAAGATATAAGTTTTTTAAACTCTCGAACGTTTTCAACTAAAAAGTCATCTTCAGGAGTGTTGTAATTGTATCATAACAAGACCAGAAATCAATCACATTTTGTGTAGTTGCACAACTTCCAACAACAAATCTGGTTATTCATGAAACAAGTATTTTAATTTTTGCCCCTTCTTTGTGGGTTTGTTCAGACTAGCCCCTATCCTTTTTTTTCAAAATTAATCATTTCATGCAGCTTATGTAAAAGTTCCATATTTGATGTATTAACTGCCTATGCTTGTTTAATCATGTTTTGAACTGAAATAAATGCTGCAAAAACCAAGTGTGGTAAAGGCAAAAAACATTGAAACTTTTTGCAACCAGGGTAGAACTTTATTTCAGAAAGCGTTGTGACCTTTGTGGTTCTTGAAACTTTACCACTTGGCTGGTTGTTTGGAATGGCTGTTGAACAGCAATCTTGATTCAGAAAGAGTTCATTTGTGTTTCATTTAGATTAATTTTTTAGAGAGTTTAGATATTGTTATTGTATCATTGCACTATGATTTGGGAACTCGAGGTATTTCTGTGGAAATTTGAATAAGCACCAATCCACAAACCTTCGCAAAAAATAATTGCACCTGGTGGATGGGCGCTTAAAGTAAACGTAAGTCAAATACAGCAACACCTTTTTGTTTTACAGGTTGCTGAAGAGCTTTCTCCACCAGACTGTAAAGCATTTGTTGTGATAGGTGACAAGTTGATATGTGATATCAAGGAAGCAGTTAGATTAGTAGAATCATCAAATAATGTGTATGTACTTCAAATTTGTATACAGTAGATATTTGATTACATACTAATTGTTCCTTTTAACCCCATTGTGACTGCATCAGTAATATTGTTCTTCTGGGAACAATTAAATTTTGTAAAAATTATAGACATGCCCTAAAAATTTATAAATTGGGCAGGGTCGGAGAACCAGTAATTATGTCAGGTGGTAACTTTCTCAAGTTTCTGCATTTAAAACACCACATGTAACCAACCCAGCAATCAAACAAACCAACAATCCCAGTTTATCTTTCTGTTTGCTGTACTGCAGCCTTTTTGTTAGGGCAAGTTTTGGGATTCCATTATTTCACTATTCATGCCCGAATGAAAACCTGTGTAATTTATTCATAAAGATGGCCTGGAGGTTTGCCCACTCTATTTCTGTTTTTAGGTGCCAAGCCACTTTGACCTACCAGTATTGGATCCTTAAGAAGTAAAATCTCTCCTGAATTGCCTTATGTAGGTGTGGGGACCAACCACAGAAAGGCCAGAGGGACAACTTGATTCATGATCTGCCATGTTTTGATACATTAACTAGTAAATTCAGCATCTGGATCAGCATGAATTAGTCTCTCACTTCTTGTTTCCATCAAAAATTGCCTTTACACACCCTTCTAGCTTGATGATACCAATCCGGTGGTTTTTGAAGTGGAAAAAAGCTCAAAACATTAACAACCACAATAGTTAATATATAGTTACATTTGTGTATCTTGGTTATAATCAATGACAAAAGAGAAGCCCAAAAATTTCAGGCTTCAATAGGATTTGAATAATGATAACAGTGCAACGCTTTCACCAGTTCCTGAGCTATGAAGCCACATCTATTGGGAGCAGGGCAATTGTAGTGGGTAAATTCAGCCTCTGAACTAGTACTGACAATAATTATAATGATTTGTACCACCCACATATGTTATTAGTGACATTAGAAAATAATCTTAGCTGTTGTATTGCAATTTAAGCAATTGCAAAAGATTTAAACCCATGTCCTCTGCGATGTGATGTGCAGTGCTCTAACCAACTGAGCTATAGCCTATGTAGCAAGCATTTCCATTGAGTTTTAGTGAGATTTTCTCTTTTGGCCGTGCAAAAATTGGGGCGAGAGACATGCCTTTGAAGTTTGGGAACTGCCCATTGACGCTTCACACTCCAATGTGGCACACATGCAGGATGAAAACAAACTTAGCGGGAGTAATTTCGGCGTCTGCTGCTCGATCGATAATATTTCACTGTGGGTTTAGGTTTTACTTTAAAGTTCCTTCAGTTTTATTATTATATTTGAGATTTAACTGATGTTTTTTCTTGTTTCTTTCTGTAGGCTTCTTTCATATGTTCTTATTCCAGCAATTTTAGCCCCTTTTTTGTGCTCAATTTATGTCTCTCTTAAGCTTAAATCACTTTGTATTAAATTTTGGATTCTCTCAAATTGGAATTGCTTTGAAGCTGGTATTTTAACTGTTAAAAAGCGTTTTTTGGGCATTTGCCTTTTCTTTCCAAAGGCTTGAAACTTTTCAAATTTGCTTTGACTGGCATTGGTAATTAGTCAGACCACAACCACGCCAATCACTAGCCCTGTTCGCTGGCGGAAGGGCAGTTTCCAAAGTTCAGAGGCATGTCTGCAAGCGCTTCCTTCTCCCCCTTCCCCCACCCCCTCCTATCTTTTTTTCTCTTGCTCAATTTTTGCGCGGTCAAAAGAGAAAATCTCACCAAAACTCAACGGAAACACTTGCTATGCAGGCTAACTGAGCTGTGAAGCCACATCTGTTTGTGTTATTTTCAGTCTGAGAAGGAAGCATGGTTTATAAGTTTTTAAACCTAAATTTAGAAACAATGCTGGTGCTGTACATAACAATATTTCAGCATCATTTCAACAGCTAGAGCTGCAAGGGTAAGACACAAGTTTTTGTTGTTGACTTTTTTTCCCATTTAATATTGCCCATTAGGGTTTCATCGCAAGTGAATATTGAATCTGAGCACCACTACCCGAACTCTGAAGACAACCCAGTAACTGTTGTTCTTTATGGAGAGATTGGTACTTCAGAGTTTTACAGCTTTCATCAACTGCTTGTCAAGCTTGCCAATAAAGGGAAAGTCCATTATATTCTCAGACATTATGTCAAGGTATGAATTGTTTAAAGAAAAGGGTTTAAACTATGGTTACAATCCTGTTGTAGTCTTGTTGAATTTATCAATCTATTTGGATACCCTAAAACGCTTTACTAAACCAGTTTCATTTTGCATATTTTAAAACATCATCAACTTGAGAATATTTTTTTCCTGACAGAGGAAACAAACAAGAGTACAATGTGTGTTAGTACTACCTAGCATAAACTGAACTATTGAAAATTCCTTTAAAAATGCTGAACACAATATTCACAAACCAAATGTGGAGACTCTAAATAGTTCTAAAATCATGTCTGACAATGTAAAGTTGTGTTTTGGTCGCTTCAAATTTTTTTCCAGTTTGATTGTTTTTTACCTAAAATGAGCTTTTTCAGTCTCAAATAACATTTAAATGCTTTGTATATTTGAAGAATAATGATTGAATTAAAACTATAGACCATCTGCCTTCCTTTTGGATAAAACATAAATTTTTTGGATTACATTTGGATAATTTTTAAATATCATAGAATATTAAAGACTTAAATTTTTTTCTTACAGTGTTATATCTTTGTGATGACTTGAAAATTCACTTACAAATTATTACAACTGTTCCTGTTGTGTACACTAGGCTACTCCAAAGTTTTCCACTTTGTAGAATGTATAAGTTTTTGACTTCACTGTAGCTCCAGCTCAGGGTGTAGCATGTTGCACATTGTTTGATTTGAATTCATGTTAATGCTCCATGCTAAATTCTCATGGAGGTTCCCTTCAGTGGCATTTTGTCTTCACACCAATTTGCCTTCACTGAAATTTACACAAACCCCCGCGACCTTGCAAGAAAAATAAACTAACTTGTGCACTTTGACAGAGTTACAGATGGATGAGAAGGAAGCAAGCCATCCCTTACTCATTCCCCTGCCCTGTTTCCCAGAGTTTTACTTTACTTACTTAGGCCTTTGAGCCCCTGATTGGGCATAGACCATCTACTACTGCCCGCTATCGGCAATCTGCTCGAGCTCCCTCCAGGAGCAGCCGGTCTGCTTGGTATCTGCCTCCAAGTCTCTTCTCAAAGAGTTCTTTGGTCTTCCTCTTTTCCTTTTACCCTCAGGATTCCAGGTCAGAGCCTGGTGGGTAATGTTATTTGATGGTTTTCTCAGGGTGTGCCCAATCCATCATCATCTTCTTCTTCTGATTTCATCTTTGACTGGCACCTGATTTGTTCTCAGCCAGAGATTGGTGTTGCTGATGGTGGCTGGCCAGTGAATCTTCAGGATTCTGCTTAGGCAGGAATTTACAAATGTTTGTACTTTCCTAGTGGTGGTCATTGTTGTTCCCCACGTTTCTGCCCCATAGAGCACGACTGATTTGAGGTTTGAGTTGAAGATGCGAATTTTTGTGTATGATGTAATGAGGTGGGATCGCCAGATGTTCTTTTGAGCTATGAAAGATGCTCTTGCCTTTCCAATGCATGTCTTAACATCTGCATCTGTTCCCCCTGCCGGTTGATCATGCTCCCAAGATAAGTGAGTTTCTCGACCTCCTCCAAAATGTTGTCACCAACTTTTACTACTTTGGTGTTGGAGGCTTTGATCTTCAGAACCTTGGTATTGTGAGGGTTGATATGGAGACCAACTTGGGAGGCATGGGATGCCAGGCTTGAGATCTTATTCTGCATCTGTTGATGACTGTGGGAGAGCAAGGTGAAATCTAGGTCGTCTAGTTTGGTCCAGAGAGCCCACTGGATGCTGTCTTTCTGTCCGTCCATCATCTGTCTCATCACCAGTCGATGGCGAGAAGCAACAGGAATGGTGATAAAAGGCATCCTTGGTGTACATCGGTCTTGACGTCAAAGTGATGCGCCAACTGGCCTCCATGAATGACCTGACAGGCCATTTCTTCGTTTGACTTCCTGATGTTTTGTGTCAGTTTATCTGGGGTTCCATAATGTCAAAGAAGTTGCCACAGGGTGTCACAGTGTAGGCTGTCAAAAGCCTTGAGAAAGTCCATGAGAAGTTCCATTCCAGGGATTGCTTCACTATGATGCATGGCGATCTGGTTGTTGCAAGATTTATTTCGTCTGAAGCCCAACTAGTGGTCCCGGAGCCTGGCGCCCCTTGGGTCCCTCATCCTCTCAAGCAGGATCTTGTTGAACACTTTTCCTGGCACTGATAGGAGAGTGATGCCTCTGTAATTCTCACAGTTGCCAAGGTCTCCTTTCTTGGGTATCTTGATAATGTGTCCGCCCTTCCAGTCTGTGGTTTTGTGTGTATTCTGCTTGTGTTGTTGCTTTTCTGGCTCTTGTACGGCATGAGTTGGTTCCCCACCCTGGAAAAAGAAACTCGCTACAGAAGCACCTACAACTACCCAGGGTTTTATTTATAACTAGTTTTGACAGTTGCAGTATTGGAAATCAGAATCACGATTATGGACCAGGCTTCCCTTTCTATTTCAGATGACTGGGCATGTGGCAATTTCCGCATTTTAATGAGTCCGTCTGACAAATTTATTTTATGGCTTTTCTCCAACTGTTGTGTGTAGATGTATACTTTCCACATTTGCAAACAATGTGATCACTGCTACCATTTAAATGAATTTGTAAGCTTTTTGACAACCTATATTTATTTCTTCAATGCTGTTCAATCTTCAACCAATCAACATTAATTTTGAGAAAGCAAACTTTATGGAGTTTTGCATATGAATTTTATATTTATGTCAAATATGTGATAATGTTTGATGTTTCTTTTGTTTCCTTGAACAAAATACTTTACCCGACTTTGTTCCAGTCGACTCAGCTGTATAAATGAGTACCAATTCAGCTGGGAACCAACCTGTGATAGATTAGTGTCCAGCCCAGGGGCAGTCAAAGGCTCTCATCTGCTAAACATGATAGAAACCAGAGATAAGTGTCAGTCCTATGAGCCACTTAGGCTCAACTGAGGATTTACCATTTACCACAACTTACAATTTGTTTGCATCTTTGTAAACAGTCAAGACAGGATAAGAAAGTGCGTCTCTCAGGATATGGTGTAGAGTTGGCTGTCAAAAGCACTGAGTACAAAGCTGTTGACGACAGCAAAGTCAAAGGTGACACAGCTGGGGGAAATATTAAGAAATCTGAGGAGGATGAAGAAGAAGTTGAAGGTTTCCTTTTTGGAAAGTTAAGGTAAAATATTAACAAGTTACAGGATTTGTTTTTTACCAGTCACAATTAGATTTATTGAATATTCTGTAGTATTGAGTAAAATATTTTTAGTACATAAGTTATTATTAGATTAATTATTTTCAGTTACAGGGCTTCGTTGTTGAGGCCTTTTGGTAGTGTTTTTTATCATGGGAAACAGAAACCAGTTGGGGGTCCTAAAGCTGGCTAACTTTGTAAGATTGTGGAAAAATTAATGTGGTAGTTTTGCATCATTCACTATCCAATGGTAATTACTGATATGTCATTGTCTAATAGCTACAAATCTAACCAAAGGTCAATTAATCATTTTCTGTTTCTCAGAAAGCTTCATCCTGAACTGAAAGAAGAGTTGCAGCAGTTCAAAATCCATCTAAAGGAAAGTTCAAGGGAAATTGCTTCTTTGAAAGTTTGGCAAATCCAAGGTGAATTTTCTTGCACTACATAATGACAGGATTAGCATTTAATAAGTATTAATAGTTTTTACCAAAGTGTTGTACAGTTACAGACAATATTAATTACTATTGTTTAAAAACTGTTAAAGCATTAATGATGTGTCTATGTATCTGTGCATGTTAAAGTGTTGTGGAGCCACTGGAATGTTTTTCATTGTTGCACTGAGGAGGACTGAATATAAACAGTTGAAAGGCTTTTGGCCAAATGTGAAACCAGGTCTAGATTGTGCACCAAGGCCAGAGTTTACTTCGTCCATTTATTTAGCTATTAAAGCGTTTTGCATCATCTTGTTCATCATCATTTTCAATATCAATTGTTATTAATATACTAATTATTTTAGCTTGTTGTTCAGTATTATTGCAGATAAATGAAGATTCTTTTGCAAAGTTTAAATCCTTTGCTTTTAAATTGTTTTCGATTCTAAAATGCCCTCAATGTGTTTTTGTTTCAGATTTGAGTTTTCAAGCTGCACAGAGAGTAATTTCTTCAGAGCCGCAAAGGGCATTGCGAGTATTGAGAGACCTGAGCCAAAACTTACCAACTCAGACAAAGTACGCTATGTCTAAAACAGTTTTATAGATGGTTTAAAAAATAGGAAAGAGTTAAAACTTGAGGTTGAAAAATCTAAAAGTATTTTGATCAATTTATCTTATGTTTGCCTACTTAAGACTTAACAATCTATTCAATTCTAAAGCTAGAGACAACTGCAAGAACTGACCTGACCACCTTGAGATAAAATGGTTAAAAAAACAGTGGCCCGTACTACTTTTTAAAAGGAAGGTTGTAAGTAAACAAGAATGGGCAACTTAATTTGTTGCTAATAATGTGCTCTGCAATACAATTATGGGTCACCAACATCCACTCTCGCATGAGTTTCAAATTAAACGGAGTTCGTACCGATCTTTGAAAAGTACCTGGAAAGTCATGAAATTTTATAATTACATTTTCCAGGCCAGGATAGTCATGGAATTTTGATTAGGATCATGGAAAGTCATGGAAAATTGGCAGAATATAGATTGGTAACAACATGTAGAAAAACAATATAGCCAATGCATATAAATTATTTGCACAACATTACATCCCTTTTTGCTGAATAATCAATGGTTTCACAGCAGAGATAGACTCATGGAGACGTGGTAAAAGCATACAAAAGCTAAATCATTTTAATTCCTAGAGTTAAACTTGTAAGTGCTACTTTATCTCAAAATAAACACCCTTTTATTCACTTTGTTTAGCTTGAATTTTGCTAGGAAAAAAGAAAAATGAAACTACTTTTGATGTATTGAGGGAAAAAATGTTAATGCTACTGTAGGTCATGGAAAATAGAGAAAAACCATGGAAAAACTAAAATCATGGAATTTCAAACTTGTGTCAGCCACCTTCCTAATAGTGGCACCAAGTTGAAGCAATCTCAAGTCGGAGGAAAGTTTTTGTGCTTGCCATTAATGAGACTGACTACTGCCTCATTTGTAAAGGTTTACATAACATACTTGAAAAATGAATAATAGGTCTCAGAAACCAATATGTGGATCAATGAGTAAGAAATCAAAGATACTTAGAAACTAGCAGCCTTTTAAACATGTAGTTGAAATAATTGAAATATTATGACAATGAATACTCCAGCTACCGACCTATCACCAATGTTGTATTCTTGTCAAAACTATTGAGTATGTCACCGCCACCCCAGCAATGAGCTACCTCAAATATTACAGTCTCTTTCCCAAATTCCAGTCAATGTATAGGCTCCACCATAGCAGCAAGACAGCTCCAGTATGCATCTTCAAGGACATCCATAAAGCTGTCTTGAAATCAACATCAGAAAGTGGTATTTGTTCTCTTTGACCTGTTGTTTGCCTTCAACATGATTGACCATGGAGTACTAGTGGCAAGACTATGGGTTTAGTGGGACAGTTCTCTGTTGGATTGAGTCATAACTCAACACACTTAATCAGTATATAGTCATTGAGAACACTTAATCATCTGAACTGCCTGTTTACTATGTACAGTAGGGTCACATAAGGGTCGGTCCTTGGTCTGTTGCTATTTTCCTTTTCTTTGAACCACTAGAGGAGGCCTTTGCTTCCCATGGGCTAAGGTGAATGATATACACCAATAATACAGAACTATAGATAACCCTAAACCATAGGAAAAGCAATCACTATCTGTCTTCAATTGAGCTCTTTGAAAAGGATATTATGACTTGGTGTGTCTCTAATGGTCTCAACTGCAATACTAACAGTTGTCCAAAAGTTATTCACATCTCTTCCTGTATTAAACTCTGAGAAGATTTGAATAAGCAACCATCATTCCTACTCAAACTGTGGGATCTAGGCAAACATGTGAATTACGTCTGCAAGTCTGCTCCTTTGCAATTAAAAACATTAGCAGAATTATACTCAACTTAGTTGGACTGTGAAAAGATCATTTTGCATTCACTTGATAACTGCAATGCAATTTTTTATGGCTTCTGAAAAATAAATGATCACTTACTCCTTTCTGAACCAAGATTGCTAATGAGCAACATGCAGTTTAACCTGCCAAAACAACAAGTTTCACTTTTCAAATGGTGTTAAGCTGATCATTTTTTTTGCAGGTCTCTTGTGAAGACAAATGTTAATGAAGACATGAGAAAGGAAATACTGGAAAATCAGAAGGTGTGAAAGTCATGAAATTTTGTGTCCTAAATTTTACTGTAGAGGTTATTTTGAGATATGGAAATTTTACAGCTGCTATATATTTGTAGATGTGCTTATGGTTTTAAGTTGCTGCAGCAAAGTAACATAGTGATGTTTAATTGTGCACAGGTCTTTTCATCAATGAATATTGAACCAGGAGACAGTGCTCTTTCAATCAATGGTATTCTTCATAATGTTGAGGATCTTAACCCATTTGAGTAAGTGTTTCAACTGTGTTCCAGTGATGATGATGGTTTCCTCTTTTAACATAACTAGCATTAATTTGCATGATCATTGGTTTAATACTTACTATACTTTATATTAAAGATAATAACAGTGGACGTAATATACAAAAACTTCAATTAATAGAAAATAATTTTTCAGCTCAAAATGTTACTGGTTTTTAAAAATATGTATAAAGCTGTAAATTGTTTTTCAGTTAGTGACAAGCTTTATGTCTAGGTTTTCAGTTGTACCAGATCATCCTAAGGATGAATTTGTTCCATGCTGTTAAGTAGACAGTTATTTATTTTAGATAGCATAGAGAGGAAGTTGGTGCAAAGTTATCATCTCTTTTATAGCTTGGGCACTTTTGTACAAAAAGTTGCAAATGGGATATCCATCCAGACCAAGCTACTAAAGAATTAATAGAAATGAGGCATGATAAATCACATGTGTCTACAACCATGTGTATTAAGACAGGTTATTTCTTTTGAGTGTATACATATTAAAGAATAAATAACCCTGTTTAACCTTGAACAATCATGGAATTGACAATTTTTAAATTGTAACATGTATTTTCACATTACGATAGCTTGTTACAAATACTTCGTGATGAAGGTCAGGTTATGGATCGACTGGCATCTCTAGGAATAAAGGTCAGAAATTTTATTGTGTGTTTAGTTTATATACATCACATCTTGAACTAAATAAAAAGGGAAAATTCCTATTCATGCAGGTATCTTCAAACTTAAATGTGAATCATACTAGTGCAGCTTCTACTATATTATAACAAATCTCATTAATATCAGGACATTCATTAAAGAAAGCTACAAGGGCTTGATAGATCTTTTTGGCAACAGTGTTGTGAAACCAGATTTAGTCTTTGAAAACTAGTTAAAATTGTACCAAGGATCCCCTAATTATAAGTGAGAGATGAAATAACATATGCATAATTTATAAAAACGTAGTTATATTTCATGTCTTGTATTTTGGAGCATATTTTAGTACATTGTCAACAGGTTCATAAGAGTAATAAATTATCCCTTTTTTTATCATTTTCAGGGTGAGAGCTTGACAGGTTTAGCTTCAATGGCTGCCCAGTCTGAGAATGATGACTTGATTTTGGACATACGAAGTGATGGCGTTCTGGTAGGCTTAAGTTGTACTGTTTGTGCTTTTTACATTCTAAATTGTTACAACAAAAGGCATTTTTCACCTGGTTAACCCTTTCAACTCCAAACAAAAGTCTCAAAGTTCTCCCAACTTAAAAACAAATTTTTTATGGGCAGTAATAGATTAGGAGCATTTTTCTTTTCATCCACATGAAGCTTTACCTGCCATGACTAATAATGTTTCTAGTGCACCACAGTTGAAATCTGGCCTGGTAGCAGGTAGCTTATTTACAACAATATTTTGTTTTATTTCAATATACTTTTTTTCCTAACCTTTTTTAAGCATGTTAACTGGATTAAAGAAGGACTGTTTATTATTGGGTAACAGCTATTTCACTGATTTCCGAACAGGCTTTCTGTGTCTATGACAAACTTATGATTGTACAGTACAATAATTTGAGTTGACAAAGTGATTTTGCTCGAAAAGCCAGCTTGAAAACTAGGTTTTGCAACGGTTTAAAGAGCAAGTGTTGCCCGGCAACGTGTACGAAATCAGTGACGTCTGAGTCCGTATTTTCAACGATAAGAAAAAACTT
>JANVCF010029122.1:0-13918 GCA_025388745.1 Hydrozoanthus gracilis
AAAAAATAAAGAAAAAACAATTTCTCAATCATTTGACTGTTCCATAGTAATTTACAAACAAATAACTGAAAATAGTTTTTTATGTATATTTACAGTAATGTCTAATGTCTAAATTTCTAAATATTATAGAAGTTACAATATACTGTAAAATCTTCACTTTGCTTTACAAAATTATTTGTATCACAAATCATTGTTACAGATAATTATAGCAACAGCATCCTTTTCAAAATTTTATATTTTTGAATGAGATCTGAAACAATATTTGTGGTTTGTTAATTGTCATTTGATGTGTAAACATCTGCAACCTTTGGTTTCCCTGTTTGGATGGTTTGGCCATTTACAGTTCTTTCCAGAAGTCTCTCTTTTACTTTTGGAAAAACGTTTGTTGATAAAAAACAAATGTCTTTCTTGTCGTGCCATTTTGTGAAAACTAATTGCCCTTTCTGGGCACAGATTGCTTCACCTTGTCTGACGTTTTCCTTTGTGCACGATGGTAGTCCTTTCTGTTTGGGCGCAAAGTTCCACTTGAATACATGTTTTGGTCGAGAAGATGCTCGAAAAGAATAGGACTTGTGAAAAAATTGTCACAAAATACGTGGTGGTTCTTATTCAGGTGCGGCACTACCGTTTTCATCACGCGTTGTAACTAAGGCCGTGATTTTTCCTTGATATTCCACCTTCTGCTTCTAAACACTGAAATTCGTGACAAAGCCATTACTTGAATCGGCCGCCATCCAGACCTTTGTTCAATACTTTGTTGGCTTTGCTGGCATGTATTGGCAAATCCCAAACGACCCTTGCATGCTTTCATACCCTCATCGACAGAATGACATTTTAAAAGTTCATAGTCATTTTTTTAAATGATTCAAAATATGTGAAAGGACAGGCTTTATCTTGTAAAGTTTATCGTATCCTGGTTCGCCACACTTAGGTTCTAAATTGGAGTCATTGAATGAATGAACTGACTTAGTTCCTCAAATCGGTTCTTTGTCATTACTTTCTGGATTCCCTAATTTCCAAGGAATGGATTGCTGGACCAATAGAGGGCAAATTGTTTATACCCATAATAACACTCAGTTGAAAGAATGCCTGAAGCTCTGTGTGTGTTGTATCCCGCCACTTCGCCATGCGGTTAAACTTAACATAATATTGTTAAAGTAAAATCTAAACAAAACATGAATTAAATGGAGTAAAAGAGTTGCTTTACTGTAACTGACTTTGTTTATTTGCTTTGCCAGTTTTCTGTCCTTCATTCCGAGCCAAACCTTTGTTAACATTCTGTTTCTTAGTTCTGTTTTAGTTTTATTAACCTCTGAGAAAACCATCAGCAGTAGAAATATGTCGCAGATTAGCAGATTAGCTAAAATCTTTAAGTGTGAAGTCTTTCAGCATTGTTAAACAAAAAGTCACTTCTTTGTCATCACCAATTTCATCGGTTTCTTCATCTGAGCTTTGATTATCGTTGCTGTCATTATCATCGATGCCATTTCTCCGAGCTGTTTTTTTTTACAAGAATACAAAGTAGCTTTCAGTCACATGTGACATATCTTGTGTCTGTTTTTCCAATTTTGGTTTTTGCACAGCAATCTTTTATGTACAAACAACCCCTTTCTTTCCCTCTTCTCCTCAGCTGCAATTGAATTGTACTGTCCATTACGGCAAAAAGTGCCAAAACCTGACAATGGTCTGCTAGGGTGTTGACCCATAGTGCCCCCAAAAGACCTACTCTCAGTGAGATGGCATACAATATTCTATAATTAAAAGCATTTTTGGATTTTTTACAATAAAATAAAAACTTTTTCAAGGCTTTTCATGACTTCCTTATAAAAGAAAAGTAGTCTTTCTCGGCTGGAAGACTAGGAACTTTCTGTGAAGCTTCTCCTGTGCCACTCTTTCACTAAATAGCTTAACCCTTTCACTCGCAAGGGGTCTGTGGGCCAATATCTTGTTGTTCGCAGGAGAATCTGAGTGTGTCATTAGGGAAATGAACTTAAAGTCAAAACATATATGCTCAGTAGATACTGGGGGTGATAAGTTAAAAAACAACAACATAGACTTCAAGACAATATTATATATTATCATATTAACTAACTTTACATGTTTTCATTATAACATCTTTGATATCTCTGCAGAAATCTAGTAAAGTTTTCCGAATTCAAATTTGCCGCCGTTGTGTATTATGCATGACTTCATGGCACACAACAATAACCAACGCTACAAGAGTTCAATTAATTATTTCAACTCAACAAATGGCAAAAATAAAAATCTATTTTACATTACACAGTTTCAATAACTTTAGTGTACAAAAAAAAGTTCTATAGTTTAAAATTAGTGCTCGTTTGCAGAAGCACCAAGCAGTCGGGCATGGTAATCACGGAAGCAAGGATATTTGCAAAGAGCAACATTACAATTGTGACACATGAAACTTGAACGAACGCCCTTTCCTTTTGCCGTCTTCCTTTGTCGGTTATTACATTCCACACAAAGTCTCTTGTTGTCCTTCTCATCGATTTTTTACCATTTGTGGACTGAATGATGCTGGTTTGATTGTGGGGAAATGTTTAAAACTGCTCGCTTGTGCTTGCTTCGCAAGTTCAAGTCTGAAAGCCTGTTGGGGGCGCCGCTTCTCCTCTCGGTTCACACACTCCAAAATGTAAGAATTACAGGCTGCAAAGTTGAAGGCAAACGAAAAAAGATACTTATACCACTTTCTGGATTACCTTCCAGCGTAATAGAATGACGGAAATTGGTCTGGTCGATCAACTCCGCCCATGTTTGCCGTGTATTGATCCGAAACCCGAGGTTTGATAATATTATCTTGTTGTTCCTTTAAAGTTCGCTAGACAGTTCTTGAGCTTTCTCCAGGGGACACATTAGTTGACAAAAAAGGCACATCCCTTTTATCATGCCCGTTTGTAAAGAAAACGTTGCCCTTTTGCGCTTGAAAAAGCTCTCCTGGGCAAAAGAGTTTTTTCTTTGCACACTTCGGCAGCCCTCTTCAGTTACACCGCACAGTAGAACACGCATATGTTTTTTGCAGTTGCAAATGTTCCAGAAGAACGATACTTGAAAAAAATTGTCAAAATAAACTTTACAGTTAGTTTTCATGTAGGGCTGCACCATTTTCATCACAACCTCGTAGCCTAAACCATGGAATCTTGGGCGTGCTACACTGTCAAGGTAAACCTGAAAGTTAACAACAAAGCAATTTTGCGCGTCGGCGGCCATCCACACTTTTATCCCATATTTAGTGGGTTTTGCTGGCATGTACTGCAGAAAACCAAGCCGTCCCTTAAAGGCAATCATGCCATCAAGAGATGTTTTCTCCAAATAAGTAAACTCTGTGGCTGTTAAAGAGAACCGCGTTTAGAACTGGGCGAACTTTGAAGAGCCGATCTTAGCCATCTTGACCTTGTGCTGGAGCTTGGATGTGGTGAAATGCGAAATGCGAAATGAAGGAATTTGGAAATCTCCTGGAACCTATTTCTTGGTATAACCCTCTTGATTCCTTCATTACACATAAATGCGTCGTCTTTCCAGTATTCAGAAATTTTGGGAAGGCGATTTATACCCATTACGATGCATACTCTGAAGAAAGCCATCAACTCATCCTTCAAGACTTCTTTCCACGCGTCAGGCCGCTGCTCTGACGGACATAGTTGTTGGTTTCAACAACCAAGTGATCCAACATTGCTTCAGAAAATATTTGCAGAAAATATTATTTGGCTTTAGCATCTTTGTCGACGCCAATCTGGATACCTGATACGCCGGGAAAGCCTTGAACAGCGTAGTTGCTTACACGATCGCTCTATGTTTCTTCTTCTTCCTTAAGACTCTGCCTCAGAAAAATCACTGTTTTTTTACTCGATTCTGAGCCAGAATCTCCCAAATTAATTTCAAGACCTTCAAAATCAATATCCAAATTATCATCTTCGAATAAGAACCGAAAACATCATGATATTTGCTTTCGCTAATCGCTAGTACAGTCGCCTTACTGAACAAGTTCAAGTTGGAATGATGCGTAGGATTTTTGATGCACTATAACTCCCTAGGTATTTTCTTTTGTAATGCGCAGTAACTGCAGTCTGATTGGTTAATCTTTTAGGAACAATACGGTGTCTTTTGTTAAGCACATTTTACTTTCGAGGGAAGGGAAAGGCAGTGAGTTTGAAGGGGTATTTATTCGGACCGATTTTGGCCGCGCGGGATATTGACACTACAACACAATATATATACAAATTCTCCCCTCGGGGCTTTGCACAACCTGTTTACAAGTATATACAAGGTCAGACAGTTGAGGGTCTTAGAAAGTCCGCTAGAGCGGCTCACATGTTATGGCGCAACTAGCAGCCGATAAGAATTGCCCTCAGTGGGAAACAGAAACAGGCCACAACACATTTCTTGACGGGCTGTTTCGGGCTTTGTGGGAGTGAAAGGGTTAAGGAGCTCCAGTTGATTCTGGAGGATGATGTGATGAGATAAACAGGGCGGCAGTCATACCAGGCAGTTGTAAGAAGGTTTTCACTTCATCTCCTAGTAAAGTCACCACGAATCATCCTTTTTTCCATGGTCTTCCCTACTACCAGGTCGTTAGAGAAACTCTATCTGTTACATCTGATAGCGCCACATGCCAGCAACCTTTTGGTCTCTGGTCTTGGAACAAACATGGATTTCAGTAAGAGTCTTGAAACCTTATACCCTGTTCTCATAACGGGCGGGGACTGGAGACAAGATATTGCAAGTACGTCAAAATGAGGCCACCCCTTTCACCGAGATCGAGATAGACATAAACTGCCTTAAAAGCTTCCTATGACTGATAGCCTGGGTAGAAAGCTGCATTTGTGCCTTGGTTTGCAAAGCAGCTAAAGTAAAAAGCCTGTCTTTTAACATTTCCGACCTCCGAGCTTGCTCCCCTATTTTTTATTTTAAATCATCAATATCCACCAAAGTGCTCTTATTTTTAAACCCTTTTCGGCAAGAGCTTTTTGTAGCATTTCACTTAATTCCGCATGTTCGTTGATATGTCAACAAATGATAAATCGGTCTGTGTGCTCAAATCTTCTTGTTTCATTCCTTCGGCTACGTAATTAGGGATGTTCAGTATGTCTTGTGGATCATCACTGTCATTGGCCATAATTTGTAGAATAGCTCCCGGTTTCAATGTGCTCACCCCACTCACAGTTTTTTTCACATCACTGTCTCGAAAATGTTGAGTACATATGTTGGTCAGAGGGGAAACCAAATGTTTGTGTGTTTAGTGCTCTGTGTTTAGCCATTTTTCCCTGAATAGACTTGAAACCCGTAAAGATACCTAGTTTTGGCTTCACTTCATCCCCCTCTTGCAGGTTTGTTCTTATGTATTGCTCAAAGCTAAGCCAGCCGTTCTGGGGAACCATTGTCTTGTCAGCTGACATGTTTGAAGCCTTAACATTTATTTTGCAATTCCCAACTATATGACAATGCCAACCGAAACTTTCATTTCACCTTTCTCTACAGGACGCCATTTCGATTTGTGCTTAGTTAGCTTGGATGCCTTCTGTTGCTCAAAGTATGTATTTGTTTTCTTGACCAACATGTCCACATTTCATTTCATCAAAAAATACCGCGGCTGTAACATCAGGCAATCTGGATACCTGTTTGCTAGACTAGGATATGGTTTAGCAGAGGGTCTGTTTGTAGGGGGAAATGTTGTTTTGTGCTCAAACAATCGGCAATTCTTATGCAAGTCGAGCAGCCACTCATTGCACAGGTCTGTGTCCTCTTGCATGTCTGTTCGACCATCTCCTTCCCCATGTTTGTGGCTTGCTTCGAATCAGGCTCCAATTTCGCTTTGTTTAACAGTCTTAGTTATGAGAAAAAATTCAGAAAAATTAATAAAGTATACAAAATTTAATGAAAGATTAGCTACTTAACAGGTTTTTTTATGTGTATGCTATGACTATAACGATCAGCAAACTTTCACTATCACCTTGTTCTTATGGAAATAAACATGTTTAAATGCAAAACCGAACCGAGTACTTTTGCAGCCAAGGGCAAATCTTGCTCACTCTATATTTGTACTCTGCAACATAAGCGATGTTTCAAAATATTTTTCAAGCGCAGATTCTTGTCAGTCAGAAAATGAATTTTGCAGCAAGGAAGACTTTCCGATTCTGTCGATGAAGGCTGTAACAAAAGAATTTGCTGCACATAGAAGCAAAGTTGGGCACTTCTCTTGCATGATGGGCTCACCACTGCAGAATATCTGTATCAGCCGCTGTACAATCAACAATGGGTAGTTGGGAGAAGTTAGATTGGTAGCTCGCTCTGAAGAAGTTGGATGACTTTGTTCGAGTCCAAGAATGGGATGCTGCACATGTCACCAACTGCTGCAGCACTTGATCGCATGTCAGTTGTGTTGGCAGGGTCAAAGATTTGACATGGTTTAAAGATCGTTACAAGTGGTCTGAGAGGTGTTTCAGCAGCATTGAACTTCTTGTTGTAGTATTGAAGTATTGGTTGTATACGTTGCATTGCATAATTAATGCACAGTTGTACAACAGTTGGAATACCTTTAACAATACCCTGAAGGACTTTTGGCAAGACGCTAGTGTCTATGAAATTGTCAAGGACTCTCAATTCTTTATTTGCTTGAAGCTCTAATGCCCTTCACCCTTTAGGCTGCCAAGAAGCAGTAAGACTGCTGCTGTCCCTTAACCTTTTCACTACTAGATCCCAAAACCGGAAAAACTCCCTTTTCCTGGAGCCTAATTAGCCTGAGCTTAAATTTTCAAAATCATAGTAAAATATACATGCTTAGTAGCTTTTGTTTTGTGCAATGAAACAACACGGTTTTTCCAAAACAATATATTTTCTGAAAAAGGATTAGCGCTTCTTAACTCGAATCAAATTGAAAACTTGAATCTGGCAAATTTTTTAAACCATAAAGAGCTTCTCAGAGCTCTCCAGTAACGCAAATGACGCTTATTGAAGAGAATGCTGGAGGTTAGCGCACCGTAGGTCTGCTTTCCGCTTAGGGGGAGGCGTAAGCTCCCAGATCTCATCACTTACGTGCGAAACTGTTATGTCAGCGCGTTTTCGTGTTTGGCGTATTTTTCAAGCATTGGTTTTAACACCTCCGAAGGGAGAACTTTTCCCCATCGCTTTTTGGCGATACTGGCAAGAAGATCACCAAGGGCCTCGTCCTTGTTGTAACAGGCCTTTAGTGAATTGAGGAGATCATCACTCTGGTCGGCCGCCACGCTCGGAGCATAGTGTTTTGTGCTGACTCCAGAAACTCTTAAACTTCATCATCCATTGGAGCGTAAAGGCTAACTTCGTCATCCTCCCTTGGGGTTTTACAGGACGCATTATCTGTGTCATCCCAAGAGGTGACGGGCGGCGTGCGTTTGCGTTTTTGTTGTTGTTCCAGTGATTTTTTACCAGTTTGGCCAGTAGATCGGCCATTACACCCATATTAGTATTTATGTCAACGAGGGTGTTCACGATTAGATCGCCAGGTTGGCTATCTGTGGCAGGTTGCCGTGGAGGGTCAGGGTGACCAACGCTACTGCCCGGTGGGCCTGCAATGCCAGGATGGTAAATGGTCGAATGTGTCTGATCTTGTAGATCAGCTACGGGATAAACTGTTCCTGAGTGTTGAGCCATAATACAAGACGTACAATAAAATAGATAAACTGTAAAGTGAAGTAAACAAGATTATAATAGTGTTGCAAAGTAGATTTTATAGCCTCGAAAGGACTGCAATAAATTACTCACGTAACCCCCCCAAAAAAGAAATCGTGCGTTCAGCTGTTTAGCGAGCGTACAATTGCTTGTTTAACTAGCGCGCGTGCTTCTCATGGGACTCCGTAGTGACGTCATACTCATTATTCTCACTAATTCATTTTATAGCAAAACATGATTTTCTTTCAAGCTCACAATATGGTTTCAGGAAACACAACGCACTTGCTTGTTTGCTTCTGAATAACCTGTCATTCATTAGACTCGTCAACTGCACACAACAAGTATTTTTAGAGCATGAAGCAGTCCTTTTCTTTTGCAAGTTTTGGTGGCTATTAAAAGAGCCTTTTTTACTCGGGGAACTTAATGTCCTGACGTTATTCTTTCCCGGTCGATGGCGGCAGGAATGACTTTTTGTAAGTGGCCACTGTCTTACAGCACTTGGCAGGAATGACGGTCTTCCAAAACTGCTGGATTCTATCAACCAGCTCCTCTTTTTGTCTCTTGCTTTACAAACTGCGATGGTAACTCTTAAGCTTGTGCCACAGCATCTCAATTGGATCTGGGTCAGGGCTGTCAGCAGGTGTTAGCTTTTAATTAATCTTGTCTTTAATAAACTCCATAGAAAGATTACCTTATGAAAACATAGGAAAGTTAAACAAACTGCGTACAAATATCAAAATGTTGTCAACAACAACAAAGAAGAAAACGATAAGAGGCCTTTGTGTTTGGGGTGATTGTCCTACTGAACCCGGTAACCATTGGGGATAGTGCTGGAGACGAACGGTGGAAGGTTATTTCGCAGGGTGGACTCTATGTAAACTCTTTGCACATTATTCAGCTAGCATAATGGGCGGAGTGGAGCCCCACATTGAAAAGCCAGCCCAATGTGAGCCTTGAACGGGTGCTTTGCTTTGCTTTGGATGGAGTAAAGTTAAACTCGTCACGGAACAGCCTCTGTAGGCCAACGGAAGTTGATTGGTTTTTATTTTTAATTTACTGTCGATAAAATCGCAGTGATATTAGGTCAAAATATCTGGCCGTCCTTTGTTGGGCTTATTAACGGTGGACTTCTCAGCACAAAGCTTTCCAAATAACTCACTGATCTTTTGTCAATGGCTATAACATTCCCAAAAAAGTGTCTCACGGTGACGGAATAGATTTTAGTTTCTTGAAATAGTGACAAACTGGCAATTTAGCGTACTCGGAAAAAATGACCGCCTAGATATACTTTTGTTTTAAACTTTGAATAAAGGCAATGTGCGCGAGGTAGTTAATGATTAACATTAGTCCCTTTGGTGAAACTGTCTTTTGGTCATGGACAAAACACTAACTCCTGTTTTACTTCAGATTTAGTTTGAAAAGGTCAGTACACTAATACCGATCGATGTCGCACAAATTTATATGTTTTGCGTTAATATTATAAAACTTTACTGTTTGGATAGCAAAAATGATTTATAACACAAAAACAAAGCATCAGTGAGTCATTCATGTTTATTTTATTTTATTCCGTTAAGTTAAAAACTAAACATTTCCTTTCAGAGTGGGTTTGGAAGACAAACTATTTTAGGACGAAAAACGTTTTTGTCAACACGTGGGGTTGCACAAATCAACTTTTGGATTTTCCTAATTCACTGAATTTGTTTTTTCGTCTTGACGTCCCAGAGAATCAATGAATTTCATAATAAAGTAAAAGGAAGTTAATTGGATAAGGAAGATGAATAATTTTGTTTTAGTAAAATAGCAAGCTCTGTCATTTCAACAGCAAGCTACGATACAGATGACATTTTGCGATACTCATCAGTCATCTTTCTTTGAAGCTGGTGGCCAGGATAAAAGTACAATATCCGACTTCTTTATAAGGTTGAAAAGTATGTCACTCTGATACTCAGAAAAAATGCCCAAAGCAGCCGATGACGGCGATGTGCCAATCTTTTTTGTCAGTGTAGGCTACATAATATTTTCCAGGCTACAACTGTTCAAACAACCAAAGCAGGGATACTGATTACATCTACAATACTGTGATGGCTCTTCGTTTTCATCTGTTACTCAGAACTTGAGATATGAGTGCGAGTGCCAGATTTGGTCGTAGCTGAAATAAATCGTACATCAAAGTTTTACTTATGGAATTTTTCTTGATGACCACTGTAACATATCCAGTGGGGTCAAGATATGGTCATCTTTAGTTGCCTGCAAGTTAGCTCGTGCTACAAGGTATTTTGTTGTGCCGCCAATACCATTACATGGACTTTTACCATGCTGGTTTAAAAAAAAAGGTCCACGTTTTTTCTGTCGTGGGTTAAGTTACTGAAGTTCTTAGTTTTTGAACACTGAAATGAAATATTTTCGTAATGTTAAGCGCATGCTCAACATCAGTGTCATGTTTGAGACAGTCAGAAATCATGCAGTAGTTTAAACATTGCAGTGTCCTCCTTGAGATTTGTAGTTTAAAACAAAAGGGTGCCGTGAAGCGTGGCAGTTGTTCCAGTGGTGACCATAAGCAGCTGCTTGAACAACTGTACTTTTCTGCAAAGTCAAGCAAGACTATTGCTTCTTCGGAATCTAGCTTTGAATCTAACTTTGAACACGTGCTGGAGCTTTGGAGTTGTCAGCAAAGTGAAAATTTTGCGAGATTTCTTGAAATTGATTTCTCGCCATAAATCATTTTATTCCCTTATTACCTATAAATGCGTCATATCGCCCGTGATCTGTAATTTTCGGTAGACCATTGATTCCCATAATAATGGAAATATTGAAGAACATCCCTTCCCAAACCAGATGTCAATCAAATTTTTTGAACATTTTTCTCATAAAAATTTGTTCGCTTGAATGCAAACAATGTATTAAGTATCTTGGTGTGCTCATTGACGAACAGCACTCATGGAAAACCAATATATGTGTAAATGCGAATACTTCTTCAGAGGTCGCGGATACTCCAAGCTTCGCCAATCACATGGGTCTCTTGGTACAAGTAGACAATTCGAACTCCACGGTTGATTTAAAACGATTTATTGAATAGACGATACTCAACCAAATAATAAACAACAATGTACAATGTAACATATAGCAAGTATAAGCTGAAATGGTAGAATCTACAATCTCGAATGAATAGCGATTGCCCAAGGCAAAGTTCGAAGATGTAAGCGTAGCTGATGTAGATTACAGAGGTTGCAGTAAATAAAATTTGTAGTTAGCAGAACTTGTAGGATTGGAGGATGCGTAGGTCCGAACTAAAATAAGGATATTGTAGATTCTACTTTAAATTTAGGCATAAACAACAAAATTTAGCATACAATAACATCAATGACACAAAAGCTTGAGAACAGATATAAGCATTCAAACTTCTAAATTATAGATAAATTCCGTAACTTCTGAACGTAAATGTATCGTTTTGACAAAGTAACAAGATGTAAACATAAACAGCTTTGATTGCGTGATGATATAAATTACATAAATCTCTTGATATAGCTTTCCTTTATCTTGCAAACAATATTCGTAAATTGTGTACAACATTTCTACACTTCTAATGCTCTATTTGATTGATGATATAAAAACTTGTGGATATAAAAAACTTAACTGAGCGGACTTATAATAGAATGAAATGACTTACTTTTGGTTTACGCTTAAACCAAAAAAAATAGCAGGTAGCGGTGGCAGACTTCTATGCCAATAGCGAAATGAAGACGCTAACGAGAAACTAAATGTACTCGTATATATATCGGTTTTGGACGTGTTTTTCTGGCGTTGCCGGAAACCTTAAAGTGTTTTACATAATTTCCTTGCATAATATTGACGCATTTTTGTAGTCGTAGTGCCTATCACATGATCAGACTATTATCTCGTTAATAGAAAATTCCTTTCGGATTACGTAAATCACGTTTGACAACAAAATTAGATCAAGGCTAAATAAAGCACAAAAAATGTTTTCCTAAAACTAACAATAGGTTTTATTTTTAACAGAATAAGTAGAACTGTTGGTTTAATATCTAAATTGTGACACTATTTACCTACACATGTGTTACTTACAATGTACAGATCACTAATCTATCTTTTACCTTTATAAGTATCTATGGACAAGCTAGTAAAAAGCTCATCAACAAAAAATTGGTTGCTAGTTCTTCAGAAGTGCGCTTTTAGAACTATCGTTTTCATGAAAAACACAGAAAGTGCTATACCTTTGTTCGTTGAGAATAATAATTATTCTACCTGTTCCCTACTTTATCTTGAACCTAAGTTAAGGAAGTTAATGTCCTGACGCTCTTCCTTCCCGGTCGATGACGGCAGGAATGACTTTTCATAAGCGGCCAGTGTATTTGCAGCACTTGGCAGGGATGTCAGTCTTTCAAAACTGCTGGATTCATCTACCAGCTCTTCCTTCGAAGCTCGTGCCACAGCATCTCAATTTGGTTAAGGTCAGGGTGTTGGCCAATAATTAATCTTGTCTTTATTAAGCTGAGTAAAAAAAATACCTAGTGAAAACAAAGGAAAGTTAAACATACTACATACAAGAAATATCAAAATGTTGTCAACAATAACAAAGAAAAAAACGATAACAGGCCTTACTCTTGTGTTTGGGTCATAGAACCGGTAACTATCAGGGAAAGTGCTGGAAACAATCGCTATCAGGGTACCTTGCAGAATGGACTCTACGTAAAACTCTTTGCACATGATTCAGTGAGCACAATGAGCAGAGTGGCGCCCCACATTGAAGTACAAGCCCAAACATGAGCGTTGAACGGATGCTTTGCTTTCAGTTTTAATTATGGTCTTGTCCCTTTCTTTGTGAAACAAAGCTGCCCACGGCGCTCCAACCAGAAGGTGCTTCTGTCTGTAAAGATGATGGCCTCGAGGTTGTGTATTTTAACAAAGCTCCACGAAGGCTAGTTGTACCACCCTGTTGTCTTCTTGAACAATTAGGCAGTACATTGGACGAGACTTAGGTCACCTAATTCGATGTCTTGTCCTCTTAATACTGGCTAGGGATGGCTTAAAGTTAAACTCATCGCGAAAGAGCCTCTGTAGACAAATGGAAGATGATTCGTCGTTTTCTTGTAATTTACTGTCGATAAAATTGCTGGGAACTTTGGAAAAATTGCCTGGCCGTCCTTTGTTGGGCTTATTGACGGTGTACTCCCCAGGAAAAAGTTTTCTAAACAGCTTGCTCACGTATATTCTGTCAGTTGTCAAACCCCTCCCCAAAAAATTGATGCACGGTGATGGCAATAGATTTTTGTTTCTTGAAAAAGTGATGAACTCGCAATTTGACATACTGATGTCATGTTTGAGACAATCATGCAGAAATCATGCAGTAGATAAACCAGTATAGTTTCCTTCAGATTTTGTAGTTTAAAACAAAAAGGTGCCGTGTTGTTCCAGTGGTGACCTTGAGCAGCTGCTTGAACAACTGTACTTTTCTGCTCAGTCAAGCAAGACTATTGCTTCTTCGGAATCTAGCTTTTCCTTACAGTTCGACAGATATGCTGACGGTACCTTAGCTTTGAAGTTTGATGCCGAAGATTGTCATATTTGTCAGCTACCAAGATCACAACTCACTTTACAAGTCTTTTTTTAAACTTTTTAAAAGTTACTTCTGAGCAGCACAACTAGACCGCTGAGTTGTATTTCTTTCGATTTTTATTCTCCGACGCGTTTCGCCCCTATGTAGGCTTCATCAGGGAGTAACTAAAATAATCTAAAATTATCTATTTACACAGATGTGCTAGAGTAGTGGTAGATTTATAGCAAACAACACAGTTTAGATCTGGCAGATACTTTTGAATAGTTTTCTTTATTCCAGCGTTACTGCAGTTGAAAGCGGACTTAAAACAACTTCCGCCAGTGCTACGTTTACCTTTCCTACCGAGCCATTTAGACCTGTTACAATACTTAACATCCCGAAATAAAGGGAGAAGAAACCCAATTGGGTAACCACGGACCCTGAGGCGCTTCCAGAATTTCTCACGAGTGTCACGAAAGGCTTCAAACGTGAAACTGTTTCTGGCGTAGCGGATTAATTCACCTTTAATAAAGGCTCTCTTGTTGCTTTCGGGATGAAATGGTTCAAAAGGAATGTAAAGATACTTATTGAGTGGCTTTTGATAAGTGGTAAACTGTAGTCAGTTAGAGCTTGGCTCTTTGAACAGAAGTAAATCCAAAAACGCAATACTACTCTCTTCAATAACGTAGGTAAGATTAA
>JANVCF010029344.1:2737-13909 GCA_025388745.1 Hydrozoanthus gracilis
TACAAATCGATACTTTCGGAAGCTACCAGATACTTTCAGTTACTTGAGCCATGAATACTAAAAACAGATTTCACAACGACTATTTGGCCTTATGCATGTTCACGTCAAACACCAACAAGCTTAGCTTACGAATCACGAAAGTCTGAATATTTTATGAATTAAATCCCAAAGCGCCCACAAGTGAAAAGAATTCCCTGTGTGAGCCCGATGCTCACACCTATAATTCTTGAATATGCAATGGGAGTGGAGACTTGGGGGTGAAATTGACTAATATATTTGACGTCAAAATGTATAAGGCCTACTAGTAAAATCATACTGGTGGTCTATCATGAATGCTGCATTCTGATTGGCTACGCTACTCATAGGCTGTTAGTGATAGCCAACGAGTAGCGATTGCGCGTGATCATATTTTGTCGTAAACACTAAAAAATTGATTTTAGAGCTTTAAAAAGAGATTTTTTATTTCTGATTTTTGACCAACTAGAATGATTTTACTAAAACAATTATTCCTCTCGCCCTCATGGGCTAGTAGCCAAATTGCCCATTCGGCCTGCGGCCTACGATTAGATTGTAGGATATGCGCGATTGTCGAAAACCAGAACAATAGGAACAACATCTCCAAATCATAGGGCTTTTAAAAACAACTGCTCAAATAAATTACCAGAAAATGTCATCAATGTTGGAGTTTAGATGGCACTCGCTCAAATGCCCCAGGAACTTCAAGTGGCTGGAGAGAGCAACAATAATAGCCTTCCGCATTGTCTCCATTGTTTCGCGAATCCTTTCGAGCAAAAACCGTGCCGATGTTGAACAAGCGCCCTTCTGAAATCCAAAATGGGAAGCCGATGCCGATTGTCAGAGGCAGACGGACAAGGGATGAAGAGAAGAGCTCACTATATTTTTCAGTCATTCTAAACATTTTAAACAAATGAGAATAGATCAGGAAAAGAAAGTGTGGAGGCAATCGTTGCGGGATTTGCATTTATTCATTATAGTATTTATACACACACAAACTTTTATTAAACCTTTCTCAACAGAATTTTCAGGCCTTATTTAAAATATTTCTTCCATCAATGTAAAAATCTATTCTACCCCTAAAATACAGTTATAAAAAGATTTAATCTTATAGTAAAAAAAGTATAATGTTAACTATCAGTTTCAGTAGAGCTAGACGTGCTTTAAGTAGAGGTTTAAAGCTGTTATCGATTTTGACTGTGTAAGTGGTTCTGGTAAAGAGTTCCAAAGAGAAAATGACCGGTATTTGAATGAGTTCTGGGCAACAATAGCAGTTTTGTAACTTGGTGTTTGAAGTTTCTGACAGTTAAGGGTATTACATTTGTGAACAGAAGATCGTTTATAAAACATTGCGTATTGTTCAAGCATTTAAAAAGTCATTGGAGCACCCCTTAGCACATGCTGTTTGGCGGCTGGAAGCCAATTTAGTTCAGTTCTTAACCGGCTGGTGTAATGTGGTCATTTTTTCCCCATGCAGTAACTATATATCCTCGTAGCAAAGTTTTGTACTGAGTTGTGCCCGCCCAAACCGACGAAAGGTAAAATAAGATAGAGTTTAAAGTATTTGTAAACGTTGGCTCATTAATTAAGTGTTTCAAACGATTTATCTGACTGACAAGCTACTTGTACATTTTGAAACTACATTGATCACATGTTCATTGAACGTCAAATGCGAATCTAGGACAGTTCACGCCATTTCACCTTAAACAAATCATAACGGATTAGATCGATATTCAATGAGCTGCACTTTTACCACTCTTTTTATTTTTTATAACATAGAGGGCAAAATTACTTCGATTTGATCGGGTATCAACGGGAGCAATTTATCATAAATCGTAATTCAGGGGAAATTTACTCGGCGCTGATTGGGCGCTGATTGGTTTACTTCTAAACACTTTTAAAATGTTTCCGAAAATTTCCGAATGTTTCTAGAGAATGCAAAAAATGTTCAAACTGGACTGAAAACTTGGGATAAAAAAAAATTAGTTAAGTAACGTTTTCCCGTGTCGGTGCCGCGAAAAATGAGGAATTTTTCCCTGCGCGATATATGCTTTGTATAATGAAATTTTGGATCAATTTCTGTGGGGTGCGGGCAGAATTCAACAGGAGAGACGGCCGGACATTGACTTTGATTTGGGAACTGAACTAAAACACAATTTAACTGCCGTTCTTTTTTAATGATTCCCTTTTTATCACCTACGATACCAGTTTCAGAGAGAGAACAAACGCGTGTTCTATGTGTTTAATAGTATCTCTATATGAATATAATTGTGTCTTTACATTATGCAAAAGAAAATACGGTTTAATACAATGATAAATACCTCATAATGTTTGGGTATATAGTTCCGCCAAGGACAATTTCTTTTTGTATATTCAACACTGAACTATATAATCACCTTCGTCGAGAGTTTTAAACTCAAAGATCTATGTATGTCTTTGTAACTTGAAAGAGGCCTAGGTCGGCTATTAAAGACAGACTATATCACCGTAACTGCGACACTCAGGGTTTGTTACAATTTACAAACGGCTTACGAAGCTAGTGTCGTCAATGTCTTTTTGCCTTTGTTGACAATTGCAAAGGCCTGTATGTTCTTGCCTTCCGGGCTGTAGATCGTATCACGAAGCGGTCGTAACAAAACCTTAGTTATTATAGGCGCCGCTATGATTAAACATACGAATTTGGTACTTTTAACCGTGAAAAATCTTTAAGATCGGCAGTAATTACTAAATTTTTCTCTAGGGCTTCGCGGAGCTCGAATAAATGTCAAAAAGCAAATTATTATCTCTTGCACCCGGGGTGTTTTAGAATTCTTTCGGTTCCATCTTAATCTGAAGTGAAGTCGTACTATGTGGTGTGTCACCGAGTTCAAGGTAGAAAGTAAAGGGGAGGGTCAACAATGTAAGCACATGATCAGATCGAAACTGATTTTATTAGCAAACCCTGTCGAAGTATCCCCGAACGAAGTTTTTCAGTTGATTACTCTTTGCGTTATGGCAACCCTTATTGACATGGCAATAGGCTGAATGATTTATGTCTTCTAAAAGGAAAATCTTTGGTTTATGTTGCTTCACTTCACAAAGGAAGCAGCATTTAGAAAAGCTATTGTGTTTTCGCTAGCCTTGTGACAAAACTAGGCAAGACAAGATAAAGACGAAAACAATAAGTATTTACGCGCGCTTGTGTCACTCTTTGGCGCGAGTTCAGTGGAGTAAACGCGAGGTTGCTGTTTGTATTGTCTCTTTTCATGTCTTGTCGTATCGTTTGATTTAACAAAGGTAAATTAGTTCAGTATGAACTCAATGACAACTTGTTAAGGGCCTTCGGGCATATTAATAAGAGTTAAATTATTCTTGTCCGGACGCATATCAAAGATTCTTATCAGGTTAAAACTCCGTTAACCAATGTTGGTCAAGTAATGTGACTTTCGCCCTCTTTTGTCTCCAGACCGGTTTGTGTTATGTTGTACTAATACAATCTCAAGAGATAAGCTCATGCTCAAGACATTTTTCCTCAATCTCAAACAAAGAGAGAGTTTTAAATGTTATTTCTATTCTAGATACATCATGATAAGAGCCAGAGAGAAGTGCTCGAATCTTAAATAGCTCCGGCCTGATGTCTACAGCCGCAGATGATTTAGTAGCTAACGACTATGCACGGCCCAGGGGTTTTCGTAAGGCGAAACTGTTTAAATTAAATATCAATTATACTTCAGTGTTCACGTTTTGAAGAAGATACCCGGACGGGTAAAACTAATTAATGGCTTGTCGCCTTATCAGTTGATATTGGTAATGAATAAAAAGACATTGAGATTTCAAAATCAAGCCAAAAAATCCCGCGAACACCATATCATATGGAGGTATCCGAGAAACTATTTTATAGCCTTAGAAATTTGAAAAAAAAAGCATGTTGTTTGGTTTAACGTTGAAACCTTTGCTAGCTAACGCCTTATAACTGACGTAAGGTGTTACAGGTTATTTTTGTCCGGTAATGCTGAAGCGCTACCGATTTTCAGGAAAAAGTTGAATTTAGTTTCGTGTGTGTTGTTGTTCCAACTCTTACTCTAACCCGCTTTGCGTAAACAGCACTGATAGAGGTTGCGCAGCTGGTTTTGGGAATTAAGCCTGTGAGCTATAAATTGAAAGATTTTAAAATGACCAAAACTGCAAAAGCACTTTTTCCTAACGTCAAGCAAACTTTTGCCAAGGCACTCACGTTTTTCATGTAACCAGTAACAGCTGTTGTAGCATTTTGAAACACTCTTTTTGAGCAGCTGTATTACCTAGTCGCAGATTCCGGTTCCCGCTAAGTCGGAAGGCGTGTGAATGTAAAAACGAAAGTTCGAACAAAAGAGAAACTAAAAAAATAAAACAAACTAAAATCTATCATGATGAAAAAAAACAGCCTCAAAAAGTTTTCATGTGTTTTCAAATTTTATTTTCAGTCTTCTCCATCTTTTTCATCAACAAGAAGGCATTTACTCTTCCTAAAAGTTGCCACCACGTGACTTTCGTTGTTATTGGGTCACTACAACCAGTAAATGTTGTTTTGGTTATCAGTATCTTGGCACGAATGGTGTTATGTACTTAAACGTTACTTTAAATACAGGTCTGCTGTTTAAAACTGTTAAACTGATTATTTAATCATGGGTCAAATCTCGCATTTTTAACTTCAAAACCAAAAAGCAAGTCTTTTAAATAAAAAACAGAGATCATGCCAATGAAATGACAATCGTTTAAGTCTGTACGATCAGTACCGTTAGAGGAACTAGGCTTGGAACAACTTTAAAATACGGTGTGTACAAACTTGGTGAAACATCAGCGATATTACGAAACAAATACTTATCTAAAATAAACAAACTAATTTATGCTAAAAAATGTTCTTACGTGACATTGTTTTTGTCCTGTTTATAGTATAATGGAAGCAAAAAAGGGGGCATATTCGATATACGTGTAGAACACATCCTTTGTTTTGCTCGCTCGACCTTTCGTGAGCGTTTCCTTCCCTGTTCGAGGTATGCACACTGTTTCTCTTTTCGTGTCCAGTGTCACGTTAATGTCTTTCATTCACGGGCTTACTAAGCTCCCTAAAGAATGAGACAACAACTGTTCATGTTCGTGAACGACTGCTGTTTTTTAAGAAAGACAGTTGTCAACTAGGCGAATCTATGAGCACGAGTCTACAATAATCTTATAGGCTTGAGGACGCAGCGCCAATCCGAACTTCCCTTCATTTGGCGAGCAAGATTTCTGGTCCCAAGAAATGTGCAGTTTTTGAAGAAGTGTTCCGAGTATGAGAAACATTGCAGATTTAGAGAAATGCTCTGCTGGGCACTGGCGGTCTCCAGCTGAAAACGAAAGGAAGCACTTAGGGCGCACAAACTTCCCGTTTTCGTCCAGAAAGCGATGTGGGTTGAAGGTGTGTGGTTCCTCGAAGTACTTTGAATCGTGACAGCAAGCCCAGAGATTCACAAACACACAGGTACCCTTCTTCAACTTGTATCCTCCAACTGTGGTGTCTTTGGTTGTGCAGTGAGGTAGAGCGAACGGTAGGGCACAGCTGCAACGAAGAGTCTCGAGAACAGTTGCTTCCAGAAGTGGCATCTTTGCTTGATCGTTCAAAGTTAGGGGTTCTTTGCCTTTGACTTTTTCAATCTCCTTCACAAGTTCTCTTTGAAAACCAGAGTCTGCGCACAAATATCCCAATGCCCAGCGTAAGTTAGTCGAGATTTTTTCGAAACCTGCACCAAAACAGTCCGAAATCATGTTGACAAGACGTTCTTCTGTAAAGTACGGTTTTGCGTCATCTGTGTCTGTGTCGTCACTGGAGTGGTCATTTCTTGCTGCTTTTGTCAGCGCGCTGATGAAAGTTGTCTCTGGGACCTCGTCGTCGGCCTTAGAGTTTTTCAAGAGTTGATAAACCTTGTCGATGAATTTCAGCAGTTGTCCGACAGCCTCGTCGACCTTCTTAACTTGCTTCTTGAAAAGTTTCTCTACCCAAGGCATGAAGTCTACTGTGTTACCAACTGCGCTGCTTTCTACGAACTCAGTAGAGCGTTGCATCAGTTCGTGTACTTCTTTTGCGAACGCATTCTTAAGTTTACTACCAAAAGTGAGTCCTAACATGATTCTGCAACAGGTATACTTGACAAGAGACGTAGGATCAAACGACTTTGCGCTCTGGATGTTGGAGAAGCTCTTCGCCAACAGTTCTGCTTCTTCTCTCACGTTGTTTGTAAAGTTTTCCGAGTCATCGAGCACGTTCCTGAGAGCAATTTCCGTCGCCTTTCGATTTCGAATGTAGCGTGGTCCAAAATCTGTGAACGCAATGGTCTTTGCATCGTTGCTGCAGAAGACAAAACTGCGCAATTGTGGACGCCCGGAGAAGTCGGATCCTTTCTTGATTAAAGCCTCTTTGACGGTGTCCACTGAGTTTAGGATTACGACATCTTTAGCTCCAAGCTTCATGGAAAGCACATCACCGTAGTGCTTCGCGAGTTTCAGCACATTTTTATGTGGCGAGGAACCAAACAGAAAGATATTGCCCACGACCGGCAAGCTCCATGGACCCGGCGGAGATTTTGAGTTTTTCTTCGTCCACAGCACCATAAACACTCCAAAAATTAATGCCGCAGTACTGACGGACAATGCCGTCAGCAGAGAACTTGCGAAAATTTCATCCAAACAATTCCACATTTTAAATTTCTTCTCTCTGTACTTGGTGCAAAGAGGTCGTTGTTCAATTTCTTATACTTGTACTGTTTGTTGATCTAGACTCGCACAACGGGTTGCTGCAAGCAAATGGACTTTCACTTAAGTACGTGGATACTTAAAGCCTCTCCGTAGTCGTCACACTTGAGTTAATATTGGTGACATTCAAATCAAACTCAGTCAACTAGTAATAGATTGACCCTGGGATGACCACGCTCCGTTGCCAATGCCAATTTTGTATTCAATGGATTTGAGATGACATTTGATCTTAGGAAACTTAAAAATTCAAAACAAGAGCGTAAAGACGGCATGTCTCCTGCTTCTACGTATTTTAAGTGTAGATAAAGTTTAAAACTATCGTGACCTTAATCAAGGAGTCAAGGTCAGCTATTCGGGAAATATAAAAGGCTTTTGAAAATGAATGAAATGCATAGAAAGATTTTATGCAATCTTCCGTTTACTTGTAGTCACGTTTTCCACTGTCGGTTACCTTCAGCCCACAAAACTGCTCGAGGTCTGTTATTTTTATTAGTACAGAAACCTAGCCTCAAAATAGCGATTGTTTGAGAGTTTATCATCTGATAAGACACGGTGAAAGAAGTTGCTAACCATAATGATTGCGGTGTTGAGACGAACGAGACTAAAATCTTGCATCCGGCAGCCTGAGTTAATAGTCGTAGTCTAAGTCAGTTTTGAACAAAGCAAATTGATAAAATAGACGATTTTCTTTCATTCTGTAGTGTTCCACCTTCACGATTTTAACTCAGAAAATAATTGGGACGCATGCAGTACATTTTGAACGGATGAGTTAGTTTCTATCACAAACGACTCTCAATTTTCAGTGTTCCATACAATTTGCATGATTTTCCACTCGCGTGCACGCAGCGTTGTTGTAAACAAGCTCTCTATTTGTCACTGTGTTTATCTTTTACATTATCTACGGTCGCTGCTCTCAAAACCACCTTCAGGAATAATTTAAACTGTCAATGTGTTAAGAATAGTTGCATATGAAGCTTAAAGTCGGTAAACTGTTTTGGGATTTTTTTACCTCCAAAAGCGGGTGTGGCCTACAAATGCACTCAAGAGTCAAGAGATCATTTGTATACTTCTTTCGAGCGAGGAAACACAATGGAGTGACTGTTCATCTGCTACTGACCCAGCGGAAACTACTTTGGTTATAAATCATAAATAAAACAAATGAGCGCTTTGCGAAAACGAACGCTTTTACGCGACTTTACTCTATCTTGTAACGATGTGCAGGACACCAATATTAAGTGTGCGCTGCATAACGTGAGCTCTGTCTTATAGTTTGAGGTGAGGTGAGACAATGATTTTATGCATTTTTACTCTGTCGTATCATTCACGGTACCAATATTAATGATAATGTAAAATGTAGAAGGCATTGAGCGAGCCCTTTATTGAGGGTAACTTGATATTGGACAAACACAAGTTATTAAGTTCCTTAAGTAACCTGCAACAAACAGCCTTGCTATGGAGTTATTTTCACCCCTTAGAGCTTTTTCACATACTTTATATACTGTTTACTTTAGCCCTTTGGGAAGGATTATACTCCTCAAAGCCAACTTGCAAATGAATCTCGGCAAACTACCCTCATGGGAATTTTTTCTGGTACAAACACTTATCGGCACCTCACGTACCAGCAGAAAAGCAAACGATTTTAATAACAGCATCAAGATCTACGAAGCAGAGCTAAGGTTTTGCATTCATTCTGTGCTGGTAGCCTTGCAAAACTAAACTATGACTCTAATGTTCGGTTGCCCGGCTATATTGCCTCGTAAGTCACGGCAAGTCGTTCCTAATTTGTCTTTTTAATTTTAAAACGGTCAATCTGTCCAAAGTTCAAGCCCGGCCAACAAGCGAAAATTACGAATAATAATTCATTGCGGGTTCGTCGACGCTACGGCGCTTTCCAACGTTTAATTTTGACTACTTAACGTACTTAAGGCTGTTTTACAGGTTGCAAGGATGGACATATCTAACATTTAGGTTATCCCCAACAATATTTTTTATAAAGGAAATATTTAATACAAAAAGAGAAATATCGCAAGGTAGCACGTGATTCAGGGACCTTCATCACGTGTACCTTAGTTTAGTTTGTGACTTTATCTATATAGAGAGCAATATTGTATTAAGAAAAGAAAACATTTCTTTGAGAAACGGAAAGGAGTGTCAGTATGAGGTCATGATCAATGGTTTAAAAAAACGGTAAAAACAACAAAAAATGAAAAAATGAAAATGCTGATATAGAGCCTAACCTATGTCCGAGGTTAACAGAAAATATAGAATGACCACAGGCTTTAGTTGCAATTGATTAATGAAAATCAATATTAAAACGTTTGCAGGTCATTAACAACCATTAAAAACGTCAGTTGATTGCTGACATTGGACACAAACTAGCGACAGCTGATTAATGTGAACGTGGTACCAAAACCCTCACGTACTAGTGACGACAACATTTTTCAAAAGTCTTAGGTTTGGGATTTCAAAAAATTAAATAAAAATCGAAAAAATGAAGATTTGTTATAAACTTAACCCATGTCGCAGCTGATCACAATCTTTTTGTGAACATTGCTTCACGCACTGTGCAGGAGGTGCGGCGACAAATTTAGCAATTTGGCATACAAAAAACTGAGACTACATAACTGGCTTTAGTGTAGAACTTTCTTGTAGTCAGAATGAAATTGAAAATGTTCGCGTTGCTTTAAGCAGTTCAGTACTGAGAAATGAACAAGCCCTCTTAGTCGTCTCAGCTGGTACGGCGTAATTGACAAGCGCCGATTTAATTTTCAACAAAAAATCACTTAAATTAGTTTATATAGTTTAGCTAAAAAGAAACTACACAGTCCCAGAGAGTGCTTGAATTCCTATTTAGAAGATGTTTTCAGCTGGAAATAATCAAACCCTTTTTAGAAATTTTTAAAGCTTTTTGCCTAGTTCGATTCAATTAAAAATAGAAGCACCGATTCCGTTGGAGAGAGACGGGGGGGGGGGGGGGGTTGACACCACGAGGATCTCCCTCCTCCGCTGTATGTGTAAGGTTTTGAACCGTTTGGGCTTAAACGTGAAAATTCTAAAATAGGTTTCCATCATGAAACATTTTGGTGGAATATTCCCATGCCGGCGGCAGATGTTTGCTCTCAATTCATTTTCGGCATGAAGATGGCCTAGAAAAGCCATTTTCACGGGTTAAGGCTTCGTTACGAAGAATATATTGAGCATAACTTTTGAGTAGAAAATAACTCAATCTCTCCCCTCCACCCCTCCCCTTCTCCAGCTCTGTAAGGTTATGGCACCCTTTATTACCTTTCCGTAAGTCGAACAAAACTTGTTATTTTGGAACTCAGACATAAATTGCTTCTCGTGCTCGTGAACGGGTGAAGGCTGGGACTTTTTCAAGCCATCTCACTTGAAAACGTTGCGGGAAACATGACCTGGAGTCCTTGAGTGAAGTAGCGCACGGCTTTTGCCGCGCTAGCCTTGTAAAATGAGCGAACCCTTGAACTTTACTGAGCTATTGCGAAGCTGTTTGGATGCCTTATTGCTGTGTCAATCAACGCAATTCGGGAGCTCAACTAACATTGGCCTTGGAAACCATATATAGTGCTGGCATTGGCATTTCAAGTTTGGACATTCTTTTCTTGTGTTTTAATAGTGTTCATTCCACTTCTAGACTGAATTACGTGACGTTCATACACTACAGGTTAACAATCTTACAGGTATGTGTTCTAACCAGGCTTGCATGCGCGCAAATGTGCAACTGATCTAAGTCCTTTGTTGTCCACAATATTAAAGCATACTGTTAATAAAGATGTTCTTGCATTCGTTTGCTTGTTGAAATCTTCATCATCTTCAAATTCATCCTTTGTGTCTACGCAAGTCTTTCTGCCGCAGCTGCCCCCTTCTTCTCATCTCGTTCGGGAAGCACTTAACACGTTTGTCTACACTTCTTCCCCTGTGACCTTGGCCGTCGCTCGTATCTCGGTCAGAAACAACCTTTTCCGCTTTGTCATGTGGCATATATTTTTCTCGTTATCCAATTCGTTATTTCGCTCCAGGCCAAGCAAAAGGTACGTGCCTAACTTTTCAACCGCTGTGAGGCCACACAAGTTTTACTTTTTAAAAAGTGAGCCTGAGCTATAGTAGCCGTATACAGCTGTTTAGGCCTGAAGTCAAGCGTAAAACTAAATTCTAAAAGACAAGTTGATTGTTGTTATAATGCCACAAATATTAATAGCGAGGGCTTCGTTCCATCATTCTTTTAATTCTTTTGTTACTTTTTTGTTTGACTCCGTAGATTTCTTTTATACAGCTGGTAAACTATTTGCCTTCGTGTTCATAATGGACATTTTTTATAGTTCCTTAACCAATCGTTTCCCCACATAATTCTTCTCGAGGCAGAGAATTTATGCAGTTTTAATCAAGGACGTA
>JANVCF010029455.1:0-11811 GCA_025388745.1 Hydrozoanthus gracilis
GTAGGTCTTGAGATCGTCGCTTGACTAACATTATGTGAAAGAAACCTAGAAGTTTACTAATGCAAATCCATGACAAAACCTTGATTATTTTCACTGTAACAATTCTAATAGGTGTATATTTTTTCTATTACAGTTAAAAGGTTATCATTCCTTCTTACTAAAGTGCCTTTTCTCTGATCGTGTGTAAAAATGCAATGTCCTTTCCATTACTTCCTGTTGAGTTGCATTGCTGTAATGATTAAATCATTTTCAATTTGTGAACTCCAAAGTTTTGATGACTGTAAAGACTTGAGTTGAGTTCTCATCTCCTTTTCCCCCAAACTGTAACGGAACATGAAGATCGCAACACTGCCGGGGTTTAGGGCTTCCTTAAACATGGTGCTAGCTGGCGTGCTTACAGGAAACAAAATGATAGAAAGATAAGAATTTAGTTTGCTAAAGCCGTTCCAGAAATTGACTGTTTTTCTACGACAGGGTTTTATCTACTATTTTCGTTCGATCAATAACGGACACCATGTACTTCCCTTTTGGCAGGAACTACCGCCATCACCATTATTGGGTTAAATAAAAAGTTCTAACAAAAACACAACAGAAACTATTTATAGAAGTATTCTTTCCTATAATTATTTTGTATGTCGTGTATACATACATATACTTTTATTGATAACAAAAAGAAGAAATTACCTATCCTGTATATGTTAACACAAAATTAACTTATATATATATACGTGCATTCATAAATTCTGATTCCATATAAAATGCTATCTGTTTCGGTTGTGGAACACTTTGGAACTAATAAAATCCGATATATATGGATATTTTCAGCGCTAAAAACAATGGAACAAGCTAAGTCTACCGAAACTAGATATTTTGGGCGTTAGAAACATTGGAGCTAGCTAGGTCTTTCAAGTCTGGTTATTTTGGGTGCTATAAACAATGTAACTACGTAAGCTTACTATTGTAACTTGTATGTTGCTACCCCGCGTAAGTCACCTGAACGCAAAACGAAAGAGTAGAAAGACAGCATTTCACTAAAAATAGATGTTACGTTATCCCTTCTCTACCCATCCCACATACTCACTCGTACATCCCGTTAGAGAATACAAAAGGGATGGATAGATGGTGTTTCTACAACAGTCGAACTTTAAACAAAAAGCACTTGGATTTGGATAGACGTGAAAATGACAAGATTCAGTGTTTGGAGTTCATTACTCGTAATCGCGATGGTCCCACTTTCACAATCCGATTTCTTGAACGAGGTGAGCATTGGAAACAAAACTTTGATCTTATCTCCTTCAATGATTTATTTTAAAGTTTCTTCACTTTTTACCCTTTTGTTGAGAAGCTGTAATGATTGTTATCTCAGTAGATTAAAAAAAAACAAGAGTTCTTAATTCTGATACCTAAGGGACTTGACAATAAATTCATTTAACCAAGAAGAGCTTTGTATAGGAAGAAGGTCTACCTTAGTACAACAACTTTGCAAAACGCATTAGCTATAAGGAGCAGAATCATAATCGTGGTTATCGTCATAAAATTTGAAGCAAACGAGGCTGCTTAAATTGTATTTTCGATTTTGCTGTATCTTGGTTAGAATGAACTCGAGGCACTAATGTAAAAGCCGATATTAAAGCTATTCAATCAGTTAAAAAAAGAACCCTAATTTACATAGTCCCATTCCAACACCATGTTGTACTGCCATCGGTAATGTTACACTTACAGTACAAATTTGCTTGTTTTCTTTTTCAACAAACATCTCTGTTATCAACACTAGTCCTTTTTGTTTTGTGGAAGAATGCAAAATCAAACCGAAAGAGAAAAAAGATCCACGTTTGTATTTTTCCCTTCCCGGGCAACTTGGCCGTGCAGTACCCCAATTTTCCGACTAATCGCGCTGATGATGGAAAAGCAGACAGAACACCACTGGGGTCATTGATCCGGAGGCGACGACAGGCGCAAGGTACTGGGAGTTGAGGTTAAGTAATGCTACGAGTAGGAACTAGGGAGGTAAACGGCAGTGAAATGCAAAATGATGCTAACTGTGATATTGTTAATCTCGTTGTTCTGATTGGCTAAACTTCAAAAATTGACCGTATCTTCATAAGAAAGCTTATGTATTTGTTTCCAGTTCACTCATTCCCTCCTTCTTCGTTGAAAAGTTTCTGTTTTTAAATTTAAGAAAAATTCCGTGTGGGGAAGTAAACATTGAAAGTTAAAAGGGGGCCTTTGCATTCGTTTTTGAGTTCTACGGATGGCTAATTTTAGTAGCATAAAAGAAACTTGGCTTTAAAATAGAATTTCACTGCTTTTTACTCTAAAACTTTGTTGTACACAAGATGATGTATTTTCAGTATGAAAATGTAAACATTCTGGTAGGGTAAATGCGAAATGCCGCAGAACAATCAGAGGCTCCTTAGTTCTTACACGGACCATAATTGATGCACTATCAATAAAGCGCCGGAGTGTATTTACCCACACGAGTTCACTAACGATGAACGAACGAGAAATTTCATTACCACATTTATAGCCCTTTGCCTTGAGGCCTTACCGAGTGCAGCATGCAAAAATTTGAGTTCATTGTTAGAAAACGAGTCGGGAGTGCAGATAAAACCCCGGAAAACACAAGCAATGAGTGTGTTAACATTTTCATTATTCAATTTGATTACTTTATCTTTTATTAGGCCAGACAAGAGTTGACTTTGCAGTCCTTTAAATTTGACACAAAACTAAATAACTAATTTTAAAAAATATATCCAAAAATACGTGAACAAGATTGTGGCGGTTGACAAGAACTCAACCAGTTTGAATGAAAAATTGAGGCGTTTCAATTTGGGCTCTTAATTAACTACCGGTATATTTTTTTAGAAAACATATATTATTTATTGATGAAAAGAATGATTTTCTGGCTTTCTGAAAAGATTTCAGTTAAAACTTCAGTAAAACCTATTTTTAGTGAAATGCTGTTTTTCCCTGCGTTTTTCATATTGCGTACGCGACTTACCTTTTGTACCAACTTACAAACCTACTCAGTTCCAGTGTTTTTAACTAGTTTGAAAGAAAAATGGAAGCACCTCCAAATTTCAAACACAATCAACAACAAAATTTTTTTTACAAAATATACCCAAAACTACACCAGTACATAAGCATGATGGGTAAATGAGTACAGAAAAAATGACCCTGATAAGATTTTAGTTGAAACTTGAAAACAGCCGACGGATGATGATTAAGTTTGAAATTCGCAAGCTTATCTTTCAAAACAGATATTTCCCAAGCGTTTTTGATGTTTTTATGAGTTGCTTGTTATTGATAAGAAAATTTTGTCTGTATCTGATAATTCGTCAAACTTTGAAAAACCGAAGTCATGACAGAGGCCTGTTATATTTACACCATGACAAAACGTGACGTCAAGGTGATTGTTTGGTCATAACACAATATCACGTGGTATAAGTTAGCCAACCAAAGAACTGGAATGCGTATACAGTTTATGAAAATTGATAGATCCTCTCAATATTTTTTTTCAGTATCTATTTTTAAAGTAGGAATACATCATTTATGTCCCTAGTTTTCAAATAAGTTGATTTCAATATAGTTCCTTCAAGCTAGAGTTCTAAACTAGAATATATTTAAAGTCCCAATCAAGCCTAAATTTTTACTTTTTGGATTAAAACAGTTGTCATCTGTGAACTCAAAACTCGAATAACCAAAGAAAATTTTCACGTCTAAGTATGCTTTTTAATTTAAAAAAAGATTGGAATGTAAATTTTGACCGAGCAGGCCGGGGACTGGTAACCTGTGACGTTGCAGCAGTGGCTAATGTGTTTTTTGTGTCAAATATTTAATTTCTGTAAAATTTTTTGTTTCAAACAATTTCAAGGGAATAATGCATTGATTTAAGTTATAAAAATGTGACTATTGTAGCCAGAATTAATTTTTTAGACGAAAAAGATTGTCTCTGCTTCATGCCTTGTGCTACACCATCATTGCACTCTTCAAGTCTTAAAAATGTAACAGGAACCGCGAGAAAAGTTTTTATTTACAAAAACTACTTTTCATCTGGAACTTAAAAAAAATAAACTTTATAGGGGCTTTAAGGAACAATTTATATTGATCTCAAAAGATGTATAAATAACCCTCAGTTTTGCTTTTAAAGCTACCTGCAATTCATCAAGCCTCACAAGACGAGTTAAATGCAACGAAACAGCACAAGATTTTGTGGTGGACCTGTCCAATGAGAAAAAGCTCTCCCAGAGGAGTGAAAAATACGGCAAGCTCTATGTCATAGTGAAGCGCTGCTTTGGGGAATGCTTGGGCGGTGCCTGTGTTCCAAGGGGAATAAGAGAGGAATGTGTTTACATCAACATGGTCAACAAAACCGACCCAGTAAAGATAAAAATTTTTCATCACACAGGATGCGGAAGCCAGGGATTAGCTTGTGACAACCGCAATCCTGCATCGTCCAACAAAATTTTCGAATATATAGATTGAAGATTATTCCCAAAGCAGAAAAAAAGTACCGAAATATATATGTTTTAAGGTTAAATATTTTCTTACCTCGAAAAGCGTTTGAAAATTTTGCTCGCTGAGCGATAAGAATTAAGGGCCAACGAAATTTAATATGACTTTGACTAACGGCCATAAAGGTTAGAACTGATTTGTAAATAGCGGTACAGCTGTTGATACACGTAAACAGTTGTAAATACTTGTGTGCCTTGCTCGAACTATACGGACAATAAAACTATCTCGAACTTAATTATCTTGACCAATCTTTTATCTAAACTCTTGCACTTCTACTACTTGTACTAAGAACTGCTCTTGTTTCGGGTTGTACAGGGAAGGTTTCTTCGTTTTTTATTGTAAAAGGTGTGTGCAAAATAATAAACAACAACAACGTTAGAAATCTCCGGGAGAGGGAGGGGGGAGGTGCTTGAAAAGTGGGTACGGGTGCTTGGCGGACGGGTTTGAAAATGAACCTAGAAAGTACGCATTAATGAACAGAGAGGCTAATTTCATACCCTAAAAGGTACGAGCACATGTTTGTCAAGCTTTAGAGAAACAATGTTTGATATATCATTGGATGATTGACCCTAACAAGTACGGAGTTAGCCGGAGACCCTAAAAGGTAGCAAGGGTCGCATTTTTGACCCTAAAGGGTCTGTCGAGCACCCAACTTTTCAAGGGAGCCCCACATATGTAACAAACGTGTTTTGACAGTTTGTCAACTACAAAATGTCTTAAATTTCGTTAAACAGTGAAATTCTTCAAGCTGTTTTAAATTTCCCGTGTTTTCAGAGAAAACTTTTCAATATCGTGATCCCAAACGGACGCGAAGCGATTTCTTCATTCCGCCATTTTGTTTGGGTGTCATTATGTACTACCTCGGAGGTAGGTATTTTCTCATAGCTACTATTTCTAAACCAATCAATTCGCGCGTAGCCGAGCTGGTTTATACTAATACTGCATGGACCTTGAAAAATGTGGATTACGCATTTTGAAAGAAGCGAAAGAATTGCTCATCACGAAGTCATTCAATAACATCGCTAAAGGTCCCCGCGAAACTGTTTTGAGTAAGTTTTTCTACTAATTTAACTGTTTTTACTTTCTACCATACAAATTTTCCGTTTTATATGAACCGGCGTAAACGTTTTGAGACTATTATTTTGTGTATTTTGTAATGTCTTTCGATTGGACGTTACTACAAAAGTGTTCAGCTACCTATCTTGCCGTTTCAAACCCCCGAACACTTGCTGGAGATCTGAGTCCATATAGCCAATTTGGACAAAGTATCAAAATTCCTATTAATCAGCAGCACGAAAGACAAGGATTTTGTACCATTAATCGGATTGAAGAATACATGATAATATTGCCCAGAGACAAAAGAATGGATTTCATAAACCTCTCCCCTGTGCACGGTCACCACGTTAAATTCTCCGATATCCACTGTCTGCCCCCTCCCCCCCCCCGAAAGACTTAGGGTTCGTTGCACAGTTTCGACATTCATAGCACTGGCATATGTTAATGTTTTGCAAATTAAGTAATAGATTTTTAGCAGAATATAAGATTGCTAGATTTTCGAAATTTCGATAGGTTTATCTTCTTCGCAAGGTTTTTTTCTTCTTTCCTAGCTAACTAGACGCCTGTAATGGCGTTTACTCGGGCTACGTTTAAGCTTGGAACCTCAGAAATGCATACGATCTATAATGCGTGTTTTAACTTTGTCATAGTTCGAAATGGAATTTTGAATTGCTATATATTTTCGTTCATCTTCTAGTTCACACTCAAAATTCTTTAAACAAAATTCCAAGTGAGTGTTCCTAGCTGCGAAAGCACATGCGGACTGAAGTTCATTTGTTTGAACAGGCCTTGTTTTTGAAACACTTGCATATTGCGCACCGCTGACCGACCCGCAGGCTTATACGTTTGTCGACACGTCGATAGACTCATAGATTGATTGATAGGCTTCGCAGACGTAGGCTCGGCCTACCATAGGTAGCCTGAGTATTTAGTTGTTAGAACCCAAGTTTATTGGCTCAATGCTGTTATGGCAGTCCTGACAGGTTTTTGTTCTTGCTTGCTTTCGTCTATTTGTACATATACAGTACCAACATAAAATTATGTATTTCTGTTTTATATGGCGAAGCAAACAAAATAAAAACAAAAAGAAAATAAACTCTTATGTATTTGGCTACACGAGTACCAGCTAAATTCTTCTGGGAACAACTTAGCGAGTTTCAAAACTTAACTAGGTGTTTTGATATTGTTGTGTTTGAAGTAAAACTGCTACTTCCTCCCCCAATAAAAATAAAAAATGCGAGGATTGCATGAAAAGTTTGATTTTATTGCTAGTATTGGAATATTTCAAAACATTTTTGATGTCACCATTCAACGAAACACGACTCCCTCAAGTACTTAGAGCCGGAGAACAAACGACCGAATCTACGCATCGTTTTGTAAAACATCCCAGTTCTAACCCAGTTTATTCCAGAAAACAAACACGGTAACCAGTTCCACGAGCAGTTAAATAAGTTGCAAGTTAAGGTATTGTCTTAGCACCCCATTCATGCAGTAATTTGCCCAAAGCGTTTCCTTTTTTGTTTTCGTATCTGAAAAGGCATATTCAAAAACACATCCTCGAAAAAACATTAGTTTGAACAAAACGCAAACTTTTTGGGAAGCTAATTCCTTAATCTACATACGTCACAGCGAACCTGTCGTTCTTGATGACCAGCGGTAAAGGTTGACAAAATAAAAGCATAGTTAAGATTCGTGCAAAAATCTAGTTTTGTTCAAACAATTTCAGATAAGAAAACAAAAAAGGAAAAGTTATGCGGCACTTTAATGAAGGAAAGTTTGTGAGTGAGCCAGCTCTCACAAATAGTAATGAATTGAAAAGTAAAAATAATATTTCCACCTGATAAATCTTTCTCTTGAAACAATACTCCATACGAACAGCAACTTTTACACGAAGATCCATATTATAAATCTTCACAACTGACGTAATAATCACTGCTTTCACTCAACGCAGCCGAGTCACCACTAAAACGATTAAGTATCTTCTCTGGTGATCGGTTCATGATGTCGATCGTGCATGACGTCATATATTAACATTAACTTCCGATTTTGCTTGCTTCTTCGTTACAATAACAATATTACATACTTGAGGGCTGATTGGCCGAAAATTGGTGCTATAACTTACCATACTGGATCAGGGAGTTAATACATTGATTTCTTCTATCGTTTGTCCCCTTATTATTAAACTAGCCTAGATTTGACACCATGCGTGTAACGAATATCTTAATAAACACGTTTGCTTGGTCTGTGCGGCGAGAAAATATTTTCCAAGTTTTCACTTAACAACCCGAACGTAACGACAGACCGAGGGCACTCGGTTACTAAGATACGTATAGCAAAGGGCATTGCGGCCTTTGTTGCAGAAAAAAACTAATCTTTCCCTAAACCCTTGCGACAATATTAGAGGAAGGAAGATGCGCGAAACTTTTCAATAAAAGCCTAACCCAGAATTATTCTAATACCTCATTACATGAAACTTTGGCAACAGTTTAAATTAGCGAATTAAGCGATTTTCAAAAAATGGTGCTAGATGAAAAAGTAGCAAAATTGAGAGTCGCTAAATTTAAATCGTCGCTAAATCAAAGTGAGCACACCACGGAATTCGGCCATCTGGTGCGCTTCACACGATCACGCCGTTTTACGGTTAACCAAAACGTATATTTCCGTCATTTTAACTTCACAACTGAAATTGGTTCTTGGTTCATAGTAATTTCATTCGCCAAAAAGTTTCAATTGATCAAATCGCAAGAATCAAGTGACGTTTGTCTTAAAAAATTACGAAAAGTCGTTGAAGTAAGTGTCGCTAATTACGGATTTTTTGAAGTCGCTAAATTAACGTGCCGCCAAAATTTCATGTACTAAGGTAACTATAAAACAGACAAACAGCCCTTTACGTCAAAACGGCTCGAACTGTGGTGGATATTTGACAGGCATGCACTGTCTGAAGTACCTCGCACAGTGATCCCAACCGAGTTTCTCAAAAAACTGCAAAAGAAGCAGGAGAACAACATGGAGTTAGAACTGTCGTTTGTTATTCCTAGAAACAGAAAGTTCGTATTTAGTTTACCTCAATGTGTTTCTCGTCATTAATTCTCACTGGAGTTCCTTCGAGGTTTTTGTTCAGAGTCACTTTGAGGGCCGAGCCGTAGAGCTTCATCGCGGCCGCACGCCTTGCGCACAGCGGTAACATCTGCATAAGAAGAAACTAAATTTGGCACTGAACTGTCATTAAAAGCTCGTAAGTGTTAAAAGAAAAAAGATGAAATAGGCGGGAAGCCTGGTAACACCTTGTTTCTACAGGCACACTCCATTTAAGGAGACGTTTCACCTAAAGCACACTTTTTGGTGGCTTGAATTGCAGTGTTTTTCAAATAAGCTAGCTGTTTTTCGACTAATCTTCAAATACTCCTCGCTTTTGATGTGTCTAAATAATGTTAGAACGTGATAATTGGGAGGGTTTTATTACTTTCAGCAAACGAAACCATTTTGTTGAGTACTTCGTATTTTTTGTCACGGCTTATTGTAAAACTTCGCTGAGCTAGCTCAGAATTGTCGACCGCCGGTTTTAGTTTTCCAGCCTTAAAATCTTAATGGGCTCATTTTTATTTGTTATCAGATTTGAATTGTAATTTGACATGCTGTTATTTATTGCTGGTTATTTGAAAGCAATAAATATGGCAGCGGATTCAGTTTTGATTCAGTATTGTGTGACACTTTCAAAAGCATGCAACAGAGCACGGTTTTTGCGCTGTCGACCAATCAGCGCGCGAGATTCATTTGGGTATTTTTAAAGAGAGGATTTATAAAGAAGTTTAAGAATTAGATTTGAAGTTAATGTTCATTCTAGTCAATTCTATCTATATTTCAATAAAATTACCTCTTCAAAGCTATTGGGAATAAGGCGGTAACCTAGCATTTTTGACCAACTTGTAGTCAATCCGACTACCCTAAGACGAAGCCTGGGGACGAGAGTTAATTCTTACCTTAGAATCTGACATGTCGATCCACTTGGACACTTCATCATAAGTCTCCTGTAACATCTCGACTAACAAAAAAAATACGAACAAATTAAAACATATTTATAAAACATATTTGCAAGTCAAAGTAAAGCTAAAACTATAAAAAAGCTTGCTAACTGGGCCAGCAGTTGACTTCCGTTTCTGTTATGTGAGAGCCTTTGAATAGAGGTCGTGTTTGATTTAAAGTCAGAAAATGACTTCAGACCAATATAGCACGAAACAAAGTTCAATCCATATCGAAGTCACACAAAAAGAAAAGTTAAAAACCAACATCTACATTCATCAAAAAACCGACTTGTTTAAACCGGATTTGGAAAAAATGTTGCAAAGTTTTCCCCTACAGTGTCATTACTATTTTCTACTGCATATCTCCTTTGTCATACAATTGAGCGACACTTGAAAAGCTTTAAACCTTGGTCCGTCGTTACTGATCCAGAGTTTGAAAAGGCAGACGAATTTTTAACCGCAGTTTGCAAAAAGCAATTGAAAGAGGTAACAATAGGCCAAACCATTGATAAAAGTCCCATTACAATTGAGCAGCTGGAAAAGTTGTTTTCAAGCCACCAGCTCTGTGATTGTTAGTTAAAAACAATCCAATTTGACTGAACAGTTCCGATCATAAACAAGATCCAAGAGTTTTAGAACTCCTTTTTTCTTGATTTGTGACATTTTACGTCTGGTGAAGAACATCTTTTTTTTAAAAAAAACAGTTTTCTTGCAATTTATCTTACAACTGCTTGTAAACCTTACAATACGGCACATGACAGCCCTCGTCGTCTATCAGCCGATAGAAAATTCAAACACGTAGTCTAACTGTTAAACAGACAGTGAGCAAGTTAGCCAATCAGACTGCAGCATATAGTTTCTACCAATCACAGTACTACCGAGAATTACCGAGCTGTTGTTCAGAGTCCTCAGTGCTGACTTGTCCTTGCTGGTTGCTACCGCTGACCTCCTGTGACTGCACTTCTACTGCACGAGTAGACAAGAGGTAGAATCAAGTTACTCTTAGTATTTGGCAAGACATAAATTTTACTCGGTAACGTAAGTTTGCAGCGTAAAGCAATTCTCCTACAACTTTCAATTTCAATTAATATTGGAAAAAGTAAAAACAAGCAAGAAAAAAAGCAATAATTGGTCTTTTTTTTTCTAATCGCATTAACTGGAAAATACGGCAACTGAGCAAAAGGCCATCCTTACGCCTAAGAGGACAACTAGGTATGGCGGAGCTTGCTTCCCTGGAAGGGAGTTTGAAGATTAATCAATTGCGACGTAGCCCCGAGCAGAATCTGGTACTCGTTTAAACAGCTGAATCGACTGGCACATATCGAGTGTAACTGAAGTCGCGCTCAGGGAAACAACCATGGCTCGAACATGCGACTAAGGTCAACAGCGTTAAACACTCGGCCACTGCCCTGCCAGTGGAGTCGAGGACAAATGAGGCCGAGCCACAAACCAATTAAAATACAAGTTGTCAGAAAAATTACCTTTTCCTGTGGTTTCACCAGATCTCTGTAAGAGTTGGTCTGCTAAAGCCAGGCCCTAAACATGCAAAAATGGGGTCGCGTTAATGCGTCTGACCGGACATACGTTTCTCTTCAAGTAGGCACTAAGGGCTCGAAACGCCGGGTCGAGGGTGTCTAAGCAGTTATCATTGGGAGAAATAGTCGCAAATTAGAGTAAGAACACTCCTGTACCTAGTTTTCAAACTCAAGCTAAAAATCTTTAACCCCTTTTCTAGTCAAATTTTGAAAGTTAAAACCAACTTTCTTCAAGGAAGTTTCAACTTCTGACTTTGAAATAATGACATTTACTGTGTCTCTTCTTTTTTACGACGGGCAAAGTGAAACGCTTTGCTTTGCTAATTTCAGCGTCTGATATACGATGGAGTTAAACTGAAACGCGACAAACTTTATGGAGATGTTCGTACGAGGAGTTAAGTTTGCTACGTACTTTTCGAGAGAGAGCGTCGACCAGAACGGACTTTTCCTTGTCTTTTTCACTGCGAAGCAAAAAGATAAAAAGAAAAATTGGGTGAAATAAAATGCACACTAAAAAATTGTATAAAACTAAGTTCCTGCAATTTGCCGTAGTTAAACCAGAGCAGTTGAGTTTTCAAAATGAATCAAATGGGAATTTTAACTTTTCTGCAAACAGAATTATCAAACAATTATTCGTTTTTCCTAAAAAAAGCATGTAACAACTTTGCTGCAAACAGAATTAT
>JANVCF010029677.1:0-13905 GCA_025388745.1 Hydrozoanthus gracilis
TAGAGCCCACACACAGGTGCATATCTTCTTTGAAATCTCTCGCAATGTTGTTTTTTTATTTCGTTTACGTAATCATTGAATATGCTTTGTCAGCACATCCCACCACCTAAGCTATTTTTGCTAACTGATGTAATCTTTTATTTATCTTCTAGAGCGCAAGTTGCTTGGATTTGAATTGCAGAATCAGCTGGTTTTCAAATGGACTCTCATGGATTGCACTTTAATTCGTTTTTTGTTGATAGCTTGGACTCTACCAGTAAACACGATGCAGGGGCACAGCAATGGGAATCAAGAATTGCTGAATCTCAGAAACAAGGGAGAGAAGTTCTCAAACATCATCCGTTGAAAAATGATCATCACCGAAATTGTGAGTTTTGAGAAAAACTCATCCAAGTTATTTGTGTAACGTAAATTATTGTGTTTGTTTTTGCATTGTAAGTTTTCTACTGGAATAACAACGTAGTTTGTATGAAGTTTTGATCTAAAATATAATATTTTAAGACCTTTGATTGGTTTCCTTGCTGGGGATATTTGTAGTTGTTAGCTGTTATAAATGTGTCTTTTCTTTTGATGTTGAGTGTTGTTGCCAATGTAACTAGTCTAAGTCCTGGAGGGAAGGGGGTACTCCCTATATTTGGGTGGTAGGTATGACCATCATATTTTTGGGGGGTTGAAATTGTCAGTTCCAGGGGTTTCGATAAAAGCCGACAACCTGAAAGTTTTGCCACCTACTTCTTAAATTACTGCTGCCTACTTTCTATACCCTCTGTAATACTTCTTGCTGACCCTCCTGGGGGTACTAACACCTACTTAAATATATGGTGTGATCCCTGCAGTCCAGTATTTTTTAGGGGTTGTTAAAAGAAATCCTGTGTTAGACCAAGACTCTGGTATTTTTTAGTGCTTAAAAACACGAAGCTATTAGACTGCTTGCAGTTCTGTGTTTTTGCAAACTTGAGTACTGAACAAGAATTTAAGATGAAAGTTCTTCGGTGAATGTCCTTTTATGCATGTACCTTAATTTACTGTGTATCACTTTCAGCACAACACAAGGCGACTTAGCTATGACCCGCTAGCTATTTAGGGGAAAATTTCAATTTTCAACCTGTATTTTTTAGGGTAATTTTCAAACTGAGAGGTTTTTTTAGGGTGCAAATTTTTTATGCCTAGGTATTTTTTAAGATATGGTATTTTGGGGACTTTTCTGATGGTCATCCCTACCCTTATTTTAACCCAGAGTACCTCCCCCCCCCCTCCTCGGGGCCTAAGTCAAAAAGGGATTTACAAAAGCAGGTTATAATGCAGTGTTAAAGGTGCCTGAGCAAAGTAGTTAATTTATTTTCATGCAACATTTATAGCTTGACTAGAAGTCTGCTGTGTTTAAGTGGTTATGATTTTCAAGCAATGCAGCGAAGCTGCTTGAGAACTCAATATTCAGTATTGTTGGACTATTTGCTTTTTTTTATTAAGATAGTTCTGTGTACTATGTGCTTGAGTTAAGGTTTTTCAAGTCCAGTTTAGTTGTTTTTATTTCATTTAGGCACTTTTTAAAAGCTACTATAAACACTGGCTCAAGAAGCAAAGAAGCAAACTTTGCCCAGGTCTAACCAATCAAGGATTAGACAGTAGCAAAGTTTGTCAGAGATGGCAAATTTTGCTGGTCTGTTAAAACATCTGTTTGAAAAATGGTAGGTGTAAGGATTTCTTTGACTCAATGTGATGTCTCAGAAATGATTTCTCTCTGTCATTTGCTGAAACTTGACTGTTATTGAACTGTTCGAGACCTTGAAATGGCAGCATCGCGCACTTTTGTTTTTTTTATTTTAACCTTAAAATATACCAAGAGCATAGTATTTGAATTTTTGGATTATAATGAACACATAGTTCTAAGAAAATTAGTATTAAAGGAAGTAATGTCTTTGGGGTGTTGGGAAAAGCTATGAGTATTATTCTATGTGCTGTATTTGATTGTTTGTTTTAGAAAAGAACCTTTACTATTTTTGTTAGAACTTTCTGAAAAATAAACCAGGATGAATAAACCATAAAAGAAGAATAAGAGGAAAAATGAAATTTTTATTTGCCAGTTTGGCGGTCTGTATTGCTAGAGGACCTTGAGGGCACAGCTTTTCTCAATAAAGACCTCCTTGTCAGCAAATAAGGTTTTGTTTTCCTCAGATTTTGTGTGTCATTTTACGAAAAAAGAAATTTGTTCAGATTGACCATGGACAAGTTGGTAACCCCCACCTCCCTCCCACTTGTGGATTCATTCAGATTACAGAATCACTTCATCTTGTTGCTTATACACCCCCTCCCTCCAAAAAAAGAATAAAATGTTTATAAGATTTTTGTTTATAAGATCTATTTTATAGTTATTTGTGTTTAATATGTTATGCTGCTCCAACTTCAGCTCAAGAACAGTTGGATGTATTTGACTTGGTACTGCCTTGTAGCAAAGAGAAACAGTTCTTTTATCTTCTGTCAAAGATTATGTTACATTATGAGAATGGTGAAATGAAGCTTGCGAGAGAAAATTTTGTGAAACTGCATGATATTGCTGTTTCAAAGGAATACTGTAGTTTGGCATTGAGCTCCAAGACAGTTAGTGAGCGTACCCTTGTGCAGTTTTCACAGAGGCTTACTAAAACATCTGTCAAAGATGGCTTTGTTTTTCAAACTCTCATCCAGTCACAAATTTCTTGGAATATTAAAATTTTGAACTGGCTCGGAACTTTTGCAGTGGAATTGTCTTTATTGCAGCAAGCTGTTGAATTATTCTCTGTCCAAGAAGAAATTTTACGAAAAAAACATGAAGACTCAGGATCCTTTGAAGAGATTGTTATGTTAAACAACCGTGGAGTTGCAAATGCTCTTATAGGTCAAAATTTGAAGGCAAGTGAACTCCTTAAAGAAGCAATGAGAGTTGGAGTTTCTTCAAGAGACAGTGATGACAGTTTTCCATTGGTGGGTAGAGCACATGCTGCAGTTCTCAGTAATCTGGGCAGGGTATGTCTAAATATGCAAGACTTGAATGAAGCAGAGGATTATCTCAAAGAAGCCAGTAAACTGTCAGAGGATACAGCACCTGCAGAAACTGCCCAACAACAGCTGTGGAAAACAGTCATTACATTTAATTTTGTAAAATTGTTTCATGCCAAGCAAATGTGGGGCCTAATGGAAGAGGAGCTTCTTAACATTTCCAAAATTTGCTCAGAAACCGATTTTGAGGATAGCTCTCAAGTTAATGCACTTGTTTTGGCTGATCTGGTCCAACTGTACCTTAAGACAAAGCAGGACAAGAAAGCAGATGAAAGCCTAGAAAAACTTAGGTTTGATAAATTTGACCTTTGGACTGAAGACATGATGATAGGAGAACTTGATCTGCTTTTTCTGACAAAGGTTGCTAGGATATTTTCTCTTAAAGGTCTTCTTTTTAAAGCAAGAAACATTCTTGTTAAAGCCATGGAAAGTTGTACAGTCGGGTATGGCCAAGATCACCCTGCTATTTGTGAACTGCATTACAGGTGTGGGGATGTGCACTATTTACTAGGGGAGTACCAGCATTGTGAAAAACTGCTTTTAGATGCAACAGACAGTTATAAGCTTTGCCCTAGTACTAACCACTACAGGCTTTTTACATGTTATTGCAAGTTAGCTAATGTCCAACATTTCTACTTGAGAGACCAATGGAAAGCAAAACAGAATGTTGAAAATGCATTTAGCTTGTTGGAAGGAAAACAGCTCCAGCCTCGTTACCTTGGTAAATTAATGGAAGCGGGGATTCTAGACAGCTGTCAGAAACTCCAGGTGGGTCATGATTCAATTGAAATTTTCTTGTTACACGAGAAGTTATTTTCTCATAGTGTTACAGCTGATGTGGCAATGGTTAGAGAAGGTTCAGAAAAAACTTTGCAAGTTCAAGTCCTTATGAAGTGCCATGCAACAAGTTTTGATGACTTGATGAAGCTGTTTTGCAAGGTTATGCTGTCCTGGGTACAACTCGGTAAGGAATTGGAGCTCTTGCAAAATGCGATAGAAGAATTTCTCCTGTTTGCCAAAGAGAAGGGTAGCCAAGAAACTCGAATGTTTCTTTACAGCTGGCTTAGCTTTATTGAAACTTTTTCAAAAGAAGAACATTTTAGAACTCAGTCCGAAAAAAACTTGGAACTTGCCCTTGAAGTTGCCAGGGATTTTTCTCCAACTTCCAACCACCAGTCAGGAAACATGGATTTGCAAACATTGGCAGCCGGTAACCAATACAGTATTGCCCTGACGTCGTTTTCTCTCATTGTGCAAGTTTGCAATTTTCTGAGATCCAGAGATATTGAATTTATGGAAGCTTTCAGAAATATTACTAGTCTGTTATCCCTTGATGAGAACAAAGAATTCACTGATGTATACACACATGGTTCCTGTGGCGAGATGATTTATTTGTCAAATCAAAAGTTGTTGTTTCAAGACAAGTTTGTTACAGTCAGCCTACTTGTTACTGAAGACCTCAACAAGACCATTTTTCTTACTCCTGATTGCCTTGACCATCACAAGCAAGTTGTTGATGTTCGTCACGTGAACTTGCAAACAGGCCATCAAAGAGTGGTGGTTCTTGCCAAATGCCAAAACAAAGTTGATATGGAAGCACTTCAGTACTTAAGTAGAAGTATATCAGAAGCTGTGAGACCATGTTTGAAAGTGGAATCAAGAGAAGCTCAAGACTGCATAATTGATATCAAGACATTCCTGTCATCCAAATCAGTGGTGTCTTTGTATAATGAGCTGGAGCTTGCTCTCCCATTACTGATGGTAGAAACACCAGCAATTGACGATAGGTTGTCTACACTATCAGATCAAATTGACTCTCCTCCACAACTCTGCTCAAGCTATACCAGATTTGCTTGTTCAAGTAATTTTAGCTCGCAAACTTTGATAAGTGAATTTGTCGTCTCAAGCATCAGAAAAAGTGACCTGTTTGGAGAGTTATCTGACCTGTCTTTCAGAACTAATGTGTTGTCACTCTTAGTGGAGACACCAGCACATAAATTGACTGTCCAGCTGCGTTGCAGGAACAGCACTATTGAATTGCAAACCAAGATTTTGAATCTTGATAATGAAAAATTGAAGTCGTGTGACTGCACAAGAATACTGGAGAATGCTAGCTGTATTGTGTTGGACACAACTGCAGTTCTTGGCATTGAAGTCAAATGTGAGGTGGATGATCAGAGTTGTTGTACCAATGAGATGCAGAAGCACATTTTGTTGGAGGATTCTGGGAGATTGCAGATGCCACTGAAAGATATGGGAAGTGAACAAGATCTTTCTGCAGAAATGAAGGTAAGACAGTTTATTTTATTCCCACACTATTTATTAGTTTATTATCACAGTTTTCCCAACAGTTGGTACTAGAATTGAAGTGGCCTATGATAAAACAATCTTAAGTGAGGATTGAATGGGAATTAAAAAAGTTTTATTAAAATTTGGTTGAAAATGATATCAAGAACTATTTTGAAGGACCTGGAGATTAATTTGGCTCAAAATTGGGGTACTAGGACATCAGGTGTACAAAAATGGATATTATTTTGAGTCCATTTAGCAAGGACAGTTGGAAACTGCAACAGTAGGAATAGTTAAGACATTGAATAAATGGGACACTGGAATATTTAGAACATGTTCTTCTCTATCCTGGATAATGTTTAATAAGTATACATATACATTTTTTATCTTTACCATTCATTCTATTGTATAGGGCAAGTCAGTTACTATTTTAGTGGATAGGTTTGCAAGGTTTTGAACAGTTTTAAGTTTATGAGAAAAAACAGGTGCTGTTATTTGTCATTAAGGTGCTTATTAAATGTGTTTTGTAAACAATGTTATTGCATTAAAAAGGGAGAGATTCAGATGCTGCGACAATGTCTGAAAAGAAGCACAGTCAGTGTAGCAGTTCTGCGATGTGCAATTGCAGGGATCTTGGCCAAGAATGATGGACAAAGAACAGAACCTCAGGAAGTGGAAGGTACCACTAAGGAAGCAAGTTGTGGTAAGACGGGAAAGTTAGAGTTACCATGCACTACCTCAACGCCCCAAAGGGAAGAGTTGTTCCGTGCAGACTCTGGGATTGACAGTAGTGACAATGAGAGAAAGTGTTCAACACTTGAGGTTGAGAATGACAAAGTTGAGCAATCAGATGTCAGCACTGTTGAGCCAGATACATATGCAACTGAAAAATCCAATTTGAACTGTTACACCCCAAGACTTAACGCTGAAGGATCTGCAGAAGCAAACAATGCTGTTGGTCTTGTTGGAAAGAATGACATTGCAAAAGAATATTTTGATGATATTGCAAGTTGTTCCCCTTCGTCATTGGCTTCATCTGAAAGTGATGATGCATCATCTGAAGAAAGTGTGATATCCAGGAGAAAGAAAAACCTGCAGGAAACCAGATGTTGTGTTGTTGAGAAACAGTCAATCAAAAAGTTCTTGTGTAAGTCCAGGAAAACAAAAGATTTAATTTATTTGAGGCAGTTAAATGATAGATTGGAAAGAAAAGTGCAGCAGATGAAACAAAAGATTAAGGAAATGGAGAAGAACTTTGGTGAAATCCTAGTTGAACGAGATTCTGCTTTAAGGATGCTTGAGAGAATGAAGTTTTGCTGTGAGCTCAAACAGAAACTGAAAAGGTACAAGCATCGACCTGAAGGTAAGTACCATGTAATTGTTGTTGTGTATTTTCTTTAGTGCCAAAGAAGTATTTTTATGCAGTTTTTCCTGTTCCATTTACCTAGAGGATTGTTTATTTTTCTCATCATTTTCATGAGCAAACAAAACATACACTTTTCCTCCTCCCCAAAAGTGTACACAATCAAATGATGCTTTTTGTGTATATTTTCAAATGGCTATTACTAGAGCAAAATCTTCCTTTGTTATCAAGATTTGACACTGACAAAGAAAGGAATAGATAAAAAACATTTACAAGATTAATTTTAATAATTAAAAATAAATTATATGTTACTTCAGTCACACAGCATCTTCATATTCACTTTGATAACATTGTGCTTTTTTATTCAGATAAACAAAACATCTATGCAACAGTAATGGCTGGAACCTTCAACATCGTCAATAAACTAAAAAAGTGTTGTTGTGGGAGCGGAAACCAAATTTTGTGTTCAGTTGTTGGCTTAGCTTCGTTTTTGCTGGAATAGTGTTAATAGTAATTTTTGAAATTAGAAAAAAGTGTACATCCGCCTTGGATCCCCTCCCCCCAACCTATGTTTTGTACAGTAAAAGAGAACAAATGATTTTCTCTCCATCCTCAAGTTAAAACCGATTTTCAGTCAATTAGCATGCACCATTAGTTTTAGCTCTAGAACTTTGACTTGCATGTAATAAGTAGTTTATTGCTGCAAACAGTGGCTAGATTACCATTGTTATTATGAATGGTAGATCAGTATTGTGTAGAATTGGTAAAAATGACCCAATACTGAAAATATCAAGTAATAAAATGAAGGTACTTAAAATAATTTTGTTTTTGGTTCCTGGTTGTATTTATGGTTTTCAGATAACTACTTTTTTCAGAAGTACCATTAATTTCATGTAATGGCAAAACTAAGTTCAGCTTTATACTGAATTGTGTAACTTGATATAACTGTTGAAGGCTTTCTTAAACATTTTATTTTATCCAGTAATAGTCAATAGTAGGTTTTACACAGTGGCAGCATACATGGTATGACTATTGCAATGTTTCATTGTTGCTTTTGTAGCAGAAGATGAAAGATGTGAAGATGACGGAAGACATGGAGATGATAATGAACCAGAAGCATTTGATGTTGGAAGTGGAGGTGATGCTAATGGACAAGGGGCATTTGGTGGTGGTAGAGATAGTGATGGAAGACGTGGAGGTGATGGGAGACACGAAGATGTTGTATGGCATGGAGATGATGGAAGTCATGGAGATGATGGAAGGCACAGAGATGATGGAAGATATGGAGATGATAATGAACCATTTGATGTTGGAAGTGGAGATGATGATAATGGACAAGGGGCATTTGGTGGTGGTAGAGATAGTGATGGAAGACATGGAGGTAATGGGAGACATGAAGATGTTGTATGGCATGGAGATGGTGGGTGTCATGGAGATGATGGAAGGCACAGAGATGATGGAAGACATGGAGATGATAATGAAACATTTGATGTTGGAAGTGGAGATGATGATAATGGTCAAGGAACATTTGGTGATGGTAGTGGTAGTGATGGAAGACATGAAAGTGATTGGACACATGAAGATGTTGTAAGGCATGGAGATGGTGGAAGTCATGGAGATGATGGAAGTCATAGAGGTGATGAAAATGGACCAGGGGTGTTTGATAGGGGTAGTGGAGGTTCTGGAAGACATGGAAATGATGGAAGGCACACAGGTGATGATGAAAGACCAGGGGCATTTGGTAGTGATGGAAGACAAGGAGGTGATGGTAGGCACAGAGATGATGGAAGGTATGGAAGACATGGAGATGATGATAATGGACCAGGGATGTTTGATTGGGGTAGTAGAGGTTATGGAGATGATGGAAAGCATGCAGGTGATGATGAAGGACCAGGGACATTTGCTGATGGTAGTGGTAGCGATGTAAGACACATAGCTGATGGACAGCGAAAAGTAAACATCAGAAACAAACATCGCCTTATAAAACATTTTGATGAACCTGATGGCGTCTGTGGAGGTTACACCAGCAACAGTGGTGATTTTGATGAACCTGATGGTGTATGTGGAGGTTACACTTGTGACAGTGGTAGTTTTCATGAACCTGATGGTCAGTACAGAATATGCCCCAAGAACAACATATCTGATAGTAAGTTTGTAGCCTTCAACACCTCAGCAACTGACAGTGAAGTCAAGGTTCAAACTGTGGGAGAGTCGTTGGTACAAACTGATAGTTCACTGAGTCCTAATAGTACTGAAGAGAGAGATTTGGCTGTTAGTATAACAGGAACCCAGTCAACCTCTAAATGTGAGGCTGTGAAAAACAGAATTTGTTTAAATCGAGCAAATGATGAAGTACCAGCAAGCACTCGGGAGGTGAATAGGAAAACTACTTTAGAGTCTGATAAAAAGGAAGTACCTTCTACCATTAGTAATTGTAGTGTCAGAGAAAATGTAGTTAGTGATTCTGAGTTGCTTAGATGTCATCCTACTGAACGTGGTACAAGTCAAAAGAAACTGGAGACAGAGATTATTCAACACTATGAAGATGTACAAGGGGATAACAGGAGCCAACATCTTTCAACTGAATTTAAAAATGAAGAGTTGCAAGTAAATGTAAAGAATTTCAATCAAAATGGTTACCATGATGGGGATGACAATGTCACTGATGGGGGTGTAGCAGGGCATCATTTGAAGCAGTCTCTACGTAATGACAAAGAAACAGCAGAAGATAGAGCTGACCAATCACAAATGAAACAACGGAATTTAGTTCAAAGTGATGATGATGATGATGATGTTGATGATGTTGTTTGTGATGGTGGTGCAATGAATCAGAGTGAAAAGCAGACTCAATTTCATGGTAATGGAACAACAGCAGAAAACAAAACTGAACATGATGTTGCTGCAACATCAGATAATCTGAGCAAAACAAATTACCTTCCTCAGGGTGCAAGACCAAAACAAACTCTTCATTTAAACAATGCTGCAACACCTGACCCATCACTTGGTGAACAGAAAACCTGTTCCTTTGTTCAACAGGGTGCAAGACCCAAAGATTTTCGACAGTCTACAAGTCAAAGAGATCTTTATTTAGATAGTAACTCTCATCTTTCTGCTAGTCCTGATAAGGGTGGATTAGAATTTAATTTTCTTGCACGTCACACTCAAGACTGTAGTATTTCTTTGCCCTATTACCAAGTTGGGGGTGATTTTTACAATGGACTTCCATTTGAACAAAACCTTGATAGAGATCCTACATTTCTGAATGTACAGTTAGGTAACTCTGAAGCATCAGCAGGTACTTCTGCATCTGGTGAAATCCCTGATGTAGCATCATTTGTTTTGGAGAGTTCTCATAGTGGTCAGGACCACCAGTTGGTGGATACCAATGGCCTGTTAAAGACAGCAAATTCCGAATCAGCTATCACTTCAAGCCACACCTTGGAAACTGAAGGTGAATTGTCAAAATCTCAGAGCATGTCTAGAGATGTAGTTTCAAGCAATTTTAATCAAGAAAGACAGTCTCAAACTAATTCATTCATTCATAATTCTGAACCAAGAGCCCATATAACAACCAGTGGAAACATCGACACAGTGAAAGACTTTGAAGTGTCATCAACAGAACAGAGCAATGCAAATACTCACTCGGACACTGCTTCTGGTGAAATAAGTAGAGATTTGTATTCCAGGGAAGAAATGAATAGAACAGTCGAGGAACTGTCACCAGAAGATGAAATCCAAATCAGTGAGCTTGCAAACTTGAGTATTTCTAGTACAGAGTCTTTTCAGTCAGTGGAGGAAACTGTGAGCACCCTTGAGTCTCGCGTAGCTGAGGCCTGTGCTTTAGTTGAGAGGGTTTTCAGGGAAAGGAGTGCAAGAGAACAAGAAGCAAGAGAACGCGAAGAGAGACAAAGAGAGGAGCAAGAACAAGCTCTCCGAGAAGATGAAGCTAGAAACATAGATATAAGTGAAGCTACATGTGATGGGCAAATTGAAGGAGCTACTGGAGGCAATGTGGATTCAGAAACAGAGGATGATGTCAAGTATCCTGTCCAGGAGTCCCCACAGTGGTTATGTGAGCACTATCAGCGGCGATGTAAAGTAAAATTCTCCTGTTGTAATATCTATCACCCTTGTCATAGGTGAGTTTTTTTAAACTTGAGTTAGTGTTTTTAATAAAAATTAATGTTACTTTATGGCAAACTGTCTGCAAAATATGATTATTATATAGGGAGATAATTATGCCAAAATCAGTGAGAAAATCATATCCTAGATGAAATTTTTCTTTTAGTAAAAAAAATTCTGTGTTGAAAAATGTTTGTAAATTGTATTCGATATTATGAAACATTCAAGACTCGAACTTGTTATCTGTTGGTAGCCAATGCCACAAAAAAATGGATGCTGGCTACTAGATTTTAAGAACTTGTAGCTTTAGCTGGCAACTACAAGATTGTTGGGAACCTTTTGTGGCTGATTTACTAAAGCCTGTCTTTTAGCACAGGATTATCCATTAGTGCCAGTTGCCTACCGTGCTTGTGTCCAATATGATGGATGGAGCACAACGAGGTGTCTATTGTTGATTTTATTGCTTAGAAAAAGGCAAAATAAAGAAGTTCTAAGCAGTTTTGGGTAAGAAATTTTCAAAGAAATAAAAAGACAGAGATTTTCGTAATCTTGTTCAAGAAATGTGCTTTGTTAACAACAACAGTCGGGCTCTTTCTTGGTGTATTGATATCGTGCAAACCTTTTATTCAAATTATGAACTATTTGAAAATATAGCATAGAACAATGAAGTGGTTGTTATTCAAATTTTTGGGAGTTCAAGGCAGAAATATAGAACAACCATGAGGCAAAAATAAAATATATCTGCTGTTTCACAAAACATGAATCACTCAGATTATTTTGTCCAAGAAAATTAAAATAGTTATACCTTTTTCATACCCATTGTTTGTAACCATCTCCCATGCTTTTTGCTTTTTCTTTTTATCTTCAAAGTCTTAGCACTCTTTGTCAGTAAATAACAGGAATTGCCTAACGCATTCACTGAACTTCTTATCTGCCATATTGGATCTTGAAAGGACTGGAAATAGTTTAGGTATTGGCCAGTTTCGTCATGTGACATCAATATTATGTCCCCCATTGTTGTCCTTGCTTTTGTTTCACTGACACAGTGGAACACAAGCACAAGTGCAAGCTCAAGAAAAATTGTTTTCCCCTTACCCTTATTCTTGCGCTTGTGCTTATCAGTGCATTGGGTGGTTTCATGATGAAAATTTGATAGGATCTGTTTGTGTTTGTGCTTGCAGGCTTAAGATTTTTCAATTCTAATTTAGTGATAAACAGTGTGATGGACAAATAAAACTTCTAAACAGAAGCAATATTATTGGAAAAGAAGAAGTACAGAGTAGTACAGATACATTAAGTTTAGCCACTAAAATTTGCAGTCGGGCTACCAAGAAGAAAAAAAAAGTTAATTTTGAATCCTGACATTTTGTGACACACCATTGGTGAGTTGAAAAAAATTGAGTGAGAATTGTATTTGGTTTCAGAATTTCTTGACTTCTGCTTTACAAAAGTGTTGAAACCCGGTTGGAAATTCAAGTGGTTTTGTGATTGCACTTTTGAAATGAAGAGACTAAAACACTTGAAATAAGGGAACATCCACTGTTATTGTATCTCAAGACAGGAGTGATTGGCTATCTTTGGAGCATGTAACTTTAATTATAATAACTGCTGTTAAATAGCACATTGTACTAATGGTGGGGGGGGGGGATGGGCAGTGCTACGATCTTATTTATTAACTTTAATAGTGTTGGGTACAATACCTTCATGAAATTTAATAGAGTACATTTTTTGCATCTTGTTTAAGGTGCCATAACAGTGACAAGCGCTGCTCCAATGAAGAAGCCAAGGCACACGAGGCAACTCATCTTCAGTGCATCATCTGCAGAGAGGAGCAGCCAGTGAGTATTAACCCTTTGGCTCCTGAACCGGCCAAAACCAGCCAACCGCATGGGGCACAAAACTTGCGTCTCTCACCTCCCCCCTTTAGTATAGATTTTGCCTCTATTGTTTTTCCTTAATAAAACAAAGAACAGCCAATCAAATTCTAGCTACTGAGCATATATTTGTGGTAAAACAAGGGAGGTATAGTCAGTTTCAAACTTGACTTCGTTTCACTCGCGCAATGAACATGGCGTTGGCGCGTGATGAAATTTGTTATGACGATAATTTCTCTCTTTTCCAAGAAAATGGTGGTAGAAATGAAAATATTTTTGTTGCAGACAGTAGTAATTTAGATGAAGAACTAGAAGGTAGAATCCTGTGACAACGACGAAAAGTCGAGCTGCTGAAAATGGGTGGACTGATGCGTGGGAAGATTTTGTTGTTCGACCCTTCGATCTCGGGAATTCGAGTTAGTTTTCCGGATAATCTTTCGAATTTATACTTCTTCAAAGTCATGTTTGATTATCATCTTTTAAATCTTTTTGTTGCCGAGTTAAGTAAGCCTGCTGTACACGAAAATGAAAGGAAAAGTGTTACAACATCATCTTGCAATGTGGTGCGACATTTGTAAACAATAATTACAATGTCTACTTAGGCATCTATAATTACGCTGAAAGAATTCTTATCGTGGGTATCTGTATGTTTTTTGGTTTCCTTTTACTGTTTGTGTGTACAATGCTCATATTTTTAAAAGTATCTATCGTGACATTGAAAAAAGAAAGTAAGTTTTATTTCAAATAAAGGCACTCGCAAGAGTTGGCGGATGGCATTTCTCATCGAAGGCGGGTGCCGGCAAGTTTTAGTCCTGGAGAAATCACAGTAGCAATTGTTTAGAGCATATTTCAGTTCAAACCGATGGTCATAAAAATGATTGTGTAAAGTGTAAAAAATTTAATAAAAAACCTTTTAAAGGAAGTCAGGTAAAAATGAGAAACAAATGTAAAACTTAGTTGCTTCGCGGCCTGTGAAGGAATTTGAGCAGTTCAGTGACAAAGGAGCATGTGCATTGTAAAATTTCTTTGACAGCATTTTCTCTCGCTGTTGGAAGTCGTAAATTTTATACAGTGATACTTTTTTTAATTAACAAATTATCTGGAATTTTGTTTAAAGTCCCTATCAAGCTTATTTTTTTAAGTCCCAGATGAAAAGTAGAACCCTTTAATAGTAGTAATATTCGAAAATAAAACCTTTTCTCGTCATTCCTGTTACATTTT
>JANVCF010029788.1:0-13898 GCA_025388745.1 Hydrozoanthus gracilis
GCAGTATTTAGTTACACCCAACAGCACAGTTGTAATGAGAAAAAGTCCTTTCTGTGGAAAAATTAATTTGGGTTTCCTACTTTTGCATTGGTAAAACAGAATCCTTTACTTGGTAGGGTTTGCTTGACACAATTGTCGTAATTTCTCTTTTTTCGCTCCGCTTCAGGGCCTCATAGTCGTCTATGGTTTCCATCAGTGCTCGCCGACCTTTTCTCTAGTGTTTGAGCATACTCTGTTTTTATAGGTTCTACCTCTGGAGTTGGTTCTGTTATCACATAAAGTGGTACCTCCACTTGCCTTTCAATCATATTTTGGTTGTCACCAGTAGATTCGTGAACAGAACCTCAGTAGGCAATCAAACATGGCTGAAGGTCCCACTCTTTCTGGTTTTCAGCCAGCTTGCCTTGCAACATTTCTAAGATTCTGTTGATCAAATCTTTCAGTTTGTCCATCTGATTGTGGACGAAGCGGTTATGTTTGAGTCTTGTCGATACCCAAAATCTTACACACTTCTGCCATGACTTTCGATTTAGACTTAGAGCCTTGGTCACTTTGAAGCTTTTAAGAGACTCCAAAATGACATACAAATCAATCCACAAGTTTGTCTGCAACAGTAGCTGTTTCCTGGTTAGGAGTTGTGTATGCTTCTGTTCACTTGGTAAAATAATCAGTTACAACTAATGCAAAGTGGTTTCCTCTATGAGTTTGAGGTAGCTAGTGGTCCAAGTATTTCCATTGCCGTACACTCAATTGCAACACCAACCCAATGCTGTTTCAATGGGTAGTGCCGCTTATGCCTACACTGTTTCTAAGCCCCACAGTTGTGAAATCTCTTTACCCTTCTATTGATATTAGATGTCTGTCTGAGCCAGTAGTAATCACAGGTACAAAGGCATGCTGTGCCTTTCTGTTATACCCATGTGACTAGTGGTTGTATATCTATGGTGCACATCAAATGCAATTCTTCACATTGTCACAAGAGAGGAAATTCTGGTAAGACAACTGACTACCATTCACAAGCACTTGGTTCCCAATTTCTAATCTCTCTCACTGGGCCTACAGAACCTTCACTGTATTTTAAGGAGATACTTAATACATAATTATATAATTTAAAGTTGGGTAAAATGCTTGCTTAACTTGCAAGTACTTCTTTCCAAACTGGCTCTAGTTTAACTGTGTTGCAAGCTGAGCGGGTTGGATGTCAGTTACAGCATGCCTGGCTCTTTCCTCTTACATTTGATGAACTTGGAACACCCTGGTTACTGGTTAATTAGCCATCAGTTCTGGTTGCAATACTGACTTTGATTTCTGACTCAGTACAAGGTCTACCGGACACTAATTGAAAATGTGAAGGAATTCAATCAATGCAGCTAGTTGCCCTTCTGGTTCCCCAACTTTGAGAACAGAATAAAGTGGTGGATGATCAGTTCTATTCCTTAACCCTGGACCACATAAATATTGTCAAAAATTCTTTATATACTCCACAATGGCGATGATTTCCCTCCTTGTCACACAATTATTTCTTTTTCTGCCTTTGACAAAGTCCTTTTGGCGTAAGCAATAGATCTCTCACCTTGACCAAGCACTGCAGCTCCTATTCCATGGTTGGCGGTGTCTGTGTCTAATACAAATTCTATGTTAAAATAAAGGTTGCTAAAACTGTCACTGAACACAACAGCTCTTTTAAATGGTAAAATGATGATTGCCTCTTGAAAGTCCACACAAAGTTAGTCTTACTTTATGGAGTTTGTGAAGATGTCTTGCATTGTCAGCAAACTTTGGGCAGAACCATAGGTAGTACGAGTCAAGACCTAAAAACCTCTTCACCTCACATTGTTTAGCACTGGCCAGTTTTTCACCTTCTCAATTTTGGCAGGATCAGTTCTGATACCCTGGTCAGTCACAGCAAGACCTAGGTATGCAACACTCTTCTGAAGGATACCTTTGTGGAAGGCTGGCTTACTCTAATATCAATGTTTACATTAGAATTGAGTTGTCTTCGCAATTTATCTTTGAACCTCTTAATAAGCTTTAGTTTTTCTTTTTGTTCACTCTGCATATATTATTGTAACTACTATATATATTTTACCAACACTAATTATTATTAGTCTGATGATGGCATGAAGGTTTCCGAAATATAACAACTGACTTTTAAGATCTTGTTACCAGTTATCTGTGTACAGACGGACATACTCAGCCTTTCGTTCATACTTTATTTAAATAAGTTTAAGTTCAGCCAAAGAAAATCTAAGAAAGTTTAATCAAGGTTCATGATCACCCTACTAACTCTTCTTGAAATGTTTTTTCCCAACATCACATTGTAATCAAGATAAATAAGACAAGTTTTGAGCCTTAACCCCTTCAACACGGATTCCATCAGTCTCGTGAAGGTCAAAGGTGCTGAAGTAAGGCCAAAAGGCAGTACAGTGCACTTGTACAAATTTTAACAAAAGATGCTTTGTCACGGCTTGCATAATCCATTGGAACCTGCCAGTAACAACTGGCTAGGTCTAGGGGCGAAAACTATCTAGCTCCTCTTAGAACGTTTAGGTAGTCATCAATGTGTTGGAGTGGAAAAGCACACGAGCAGCAGCATTGACTGCTCTATAGTCAACATTTAGCCTTTGACTGCCACATTTCTTTGTAAACATAACTATTGGTGAACTCCCTGGGAGGCATCGATCGATTCCTTATCAAGTCCATGATCCAGCAATTACTCTACTTGTCTATTTCTGCCTGTACCCACGGTGATGTGCTATGAGGGCCTTGTTTGATGAGTCTTGGAATTTTGGAGGGGACATTTTTAGTGACAAAAATGTCAAATTCTACGAGCAATATCTAGACATATTTTCATTGTATGTTTCTCAAACTTGGCAAACCAATGTTTTTAAAAGTTATTAATACTCTTTTGAAAATTGAAAAGCTGGTTTCTTGTCAGAAACTGTGCTGTTTTTATTAATTGATAACTTCAACTTTCAAGCCGAATCCTATGAAGATGTTGTTATCTTAGTTTTTCTTTTTTGAATTGTTTGATTCTGTTAACATAAATTCTTCTATAGTTCTATTAGCATTAAATATCTTCTAAAACACTGACTTTGAGCTCCATAATATTATAACCACATGTACCAAATGTATCTTTAATCGAACTTTAGGCCCTTTTTATTGGGAATCGAGTTTCTTGTTGTTTTAGCTCTGCCTTGCTGGTGAGGCCAGATAAGACTAAAACAGTTGTTTGTGGTTGCTGACACCCATGTCAAGTTTATTTTGAAGGTAGATTTTAGGGATTGTGTATAGTTAATATATACCCATTTGCCTTAGTGGCTACATTACTACGTTAGTTATCTTATCAGCTTCCCAGCCACCTCCCAAGGGTGCTACTTTTTAACACTTACCTTTGTAACCTTGTACAATATTACTTCTTGCAGGTATTAGGAAAATCATGCAAACCCATACCAGGTAAGTTTGAAGTTTGTGTTTAATAATGATTGTATGGCACCTTAGTAGGAAAACCTCCAAAAAACAGAATCTTATTGGTCGGAAATGAGATCATGAACATATCGTTCATTGCATACCTTTATGGTTAACTCAGGACCCATATAATCATTTTTGCTATTTGTATTTATTTGTTTCAGTTTTGTTTTTTGTTGTACCACAGCCTGGATTATGATTACTTTTTGTGCAATTACACCAAAAGTTAAGTTAAACATTGTCACATTTAACAACACATGATAAGTTACAGCCTGTGATATTTCTTTACCCATTTTTTTCATATTGCAGTTATGATCCTGGGTGTTCTCTTGGCAAGAAAGCGGTACCCCATTGCAAAGTATTTTTGTGTTTTTCTGATTGTCATTGGAGTTGCCCTCTTCCTTTATAAAGATGTAAGTTATTATGTCTGAAAAGTTTCTCTGTACTCTAGTATTAGTACTAATAGGCTAAATTAAGGAAGCCAGTGTTCTGGTATGTGCTATACTTTTTTGCACATATGAAAGTAGCCAGGCTTCTGTGCATGTGCTTTCATGGCAGCACATACTTTCCAGCACATGTCAATTTAGCCAGCAGTGTTCTGCAGAAGTCTCATGTTCTAAACATTTAAATAATCAGGGACACCAAAGAGTTTCTGAACCACAATATTTTGGTAAACTTGATAACAGTGAAGGGTATTTTCAGTATTATGTGTGCTGAGAAACAACGAAGCTGGCAGATTGAGAAAACATAATTGTTACATAAATTTTACAAAAAGTATTTTTTATGATGTTGAATAAATTGAATATTCAGTACTGTCCTCATAGCTTGTTAGTCATGTGAGCCAGATGGCTTGATTTTAGAAGTAATATGACTCAAAATTAACTTTTTTATACAGCAAGCTGGCTACCAGAAGCAAGAGTTTGGTATCCTGGGCGAAATCGTTTGGTAGCCATATGTCTTAATTAAACAATCATGTTTTTTGTTTGTTTTCTGATCTTAAGACTTTTCCTTTATTCAGAAAGCAAAAAGTAACACAGCCACAGATGGCAATCTTTTTGGCCTTGGAGAACTTCTTCTGGTAAGTAAAGCACATTATTCTTGGCTGGTACATCATAAGCTTCCAGGGTTCAAAATAGCTGATGGTTTCCGACGATAGTCAGTTAATTTGTGATCCTTTCAGTGATTTTTAACTTCATTTGCAGCTTAATACAGAAGTGATTCTATAAAGAATGAATCACAAAATGTATGTTTACATGTAAGATAAGAGATAAACCTGATTTCATCTCCTCCAAACGACTGCAATTAAGCAATGAAAAGGATTCATTTGATATATTTTCTTGCTACAATGTTATGTACAATCTGTTCATGCCAAGAACAGCCAGCCAAAATTGTGGTCTACATTGAACAGCCTACAAAATAAGGTGCTTATTCTTTCTGAACGTTATTTTGAACCCTGAGTTGTAAGAGTCAGACTGTGTGTGCAGATCGAAAGTATGAACTAAAGGGCTTGCTGTTAAAATGCCCCCCCAAGTGACTGTTTGAGTTGAGAAAATGGATTTTCTTTAATTTTTTGGGTTAAATTACTTACCATGTCTTGCAAAAAAACTGAAAAGCTTCAGAAGATTGTGTTTTGAGATACATAATCTATTAGTCAAGTTGTCACTTACTCCATTCTAGCCCCAACACTTGAAAACGAGGTCAAAACTTACACCATGCTTTTTTTTCTGACATTCCATTTGAAAGATGTTACTGATTAAGGAAAATTTACTAAGTCGATGAAGACCGACCTGTGCTGAAAGGGTTACAACTTTGTTAGTTGAACAATATCTGTAAATGGATGGTATTCTTCTTTTACTCCTGCCAGCTTGTATCGTTAACATGTGACGGGTTGACTGGTGCCGTTCAGGACAGAATGCGAGCTGAACACCATGTACAATCACACCATATGATGTTTAATATGAATCTTTGGTCAATTGGTATCCTTGCAATCAGTGAGTAGCCTCTTTTGAACTGTATAATTCTGTACCATCAAATTAATCAGTAATGTACTCACAGCCTTGGAGAGGAGTGCCCACTTTATCATTGTCAATGTCTTGGTGTTAATAGCCATCGCTAGTTCAAAAAATCGTCGGAGGTCGGGACGAATTCTGGACATCACGTGTAACCAAGACTGATTTTGAGCTGTTATTTTAGAACCCACAAGTATTTTCCATTGAACACCTCAACAGTAACAATATCATTTATGAAAGTTTTCATTGTTTTCATTCAAGGTTTACTTACTACTGGCGAAATTTTCAAATTTGCTGCTTTCTGTGAAAGATATCCATTTGTGTTGACATACATGCTGACATTCAGTCTTGCAAGTGCCATTGGACAAGTAAGTCTTCTTAATTTCCATTCGTGCTGTACCGTAGAATTCTGAAAGTAGCGATCCCAGTTACTTTTAGATTTTACACTGAGACAAAAGGCACGGCTACTTTCGAGTAGCCGTTATTTTTGTAAGAATATATGTAACTCGAAGTAGTCTTACATAAAAAAAACCTGTCTTTAGAAATTTGAGTCATATGAAGGTAGCCAGTGTTCAGGGCATGGGCTTTACTTTCTTGCACAAATAAAGGTAGCCAATGTTCTGCGCATGTGCTATACTTTCTTTTAACAAATTAAGGTAGCCAATGTTCTGCGCATGTGCTATACTTTCTCTTAACAAATTAAAGTAGCCAATGTTCTGCGCATGTGCTTTACCTTCTTTTAACAAATTAAGGTAGCCAGTGTTCTGCGCATGTGCTATACTTTCTTTTAACAAATTAAGGTAGCCAATGTTCTGCGCGTGTGCTATACTTTCTCTTAACAAATTAAAGTAGCCAATGTTCTGCGCATGTGCTATACTTTCTTTTAACAAATTAAAGTAGCCAATGTTCTGCGCATGTGCTATACTTTCTTTTAACAAATTAAGGTTGCCAATGTTCTGCGCGTGTGCTATACTTTCTTTTAACAAATTAAAATAGCCAATGTTCTGCGCGTGTGCTATACTTTCTCTTAAAAATTTAAAGTAGCCAATGTTCTGCGCATGTGCTTTACTTTCTTTTAACAAATTAAGGTAGCCAGTGTTCTGCGCATGTGCTATACTTTCTTTTGACAAATTAAGGTAGCCAATGTTCTGCGCATGTGCTGTACTTTCTTTTAACAAATTAAGGTAGCCAGTGTTCTGTGCATGTACTATACTTTCTTTTAACAAATTAAGGTAGCCAATGTTCTGTGCATGTGCTATACTTCTTCCACTGAACGTAGAAAGTGTTCTGCGTGTGTGCTATACTTTTTGCACAAATGAAGGTAGCAAGTGTTGTGCACATGTGCTATACTTTCTTTTAACAAATTAAGGTAGCTAGGGTTCTGCGAGGTGTTCTGCGCATGTGCTATACTTTCTTGCACAAATGAAGGTAGCCAGTGTTCTACGCATGTGCTATAATTTCTTTTCACAAATTAAGGTAGCCAATGTTCTGCGCATGTGCTATATTTTTTCATGCATATATGGAGGTAGCCAGTGTTATGCGCATGTGCTTTCACGGCAGCACAAACTTTCTAGCACATATCAATTTAGCCAGTGTTCTGCGAAATTCTCGTATTCTAAACGTGTAAATAATCGGGTTCACCAAAGAATTGCTGAATTGCAGTAGCTTGGTGAACTGGATAACGGTGAAGGGTATTTTCAGTATAATATGTGCTGAGAAATAACCGATAATGTTGAGCACGTGAATCGGAAGCCACGTGATTATGAATGCTGCCGTTACGATTACTAGGGTGACAGCTATTTTCTTTTCTTGAATGGCCAACCTGTGGTGAAAGTGGTATTGGTTACGGCGTCTGATCTTGCTCCAAACACACAAATAGCCCAGTAAAATTATTAGTAATGATCCGATCAACAGACAAAACATTACGTAGAAAAAGACTGTCATCGGGAGCAGTTTGAAAAACTGAAGCAGTCGTAGCGTGGCCAACAAACCAGAAAGAGCCCAAACCAGAGCAATTAGTGCAAAGTAGGCGTGCCGCATCATTGCTCTGTGTTTATGCGGGTAACACACACAAAACACTCTCTCCAGCGCGATCATTGCCAGGGCAAAGATTGAAGCAAATCCACTGAAAATATCAACTGAAAGCGTTAGAGGATGAATGAAACGCGGCAACTCTATCGAATGTCCGATGTAAGCAAACTGCTCCCAGATGGTCAGCGGTATTGACACTGAGCCTACAATCATATCCGCCACGCAGAGGCTGAGCAAAAAATAATTTGTGCGCATGCGGAGTAGCCGGTGATTTTTGTAGAAGGCAGCCAGAGTAAGGGAGTTTCCAAACACGATGGTAAAGGCTAAAATTCCGTTTGTTACACTCCACGCTAAGATTTCTTGAATATGTGATTCAGTTGTTAGGTTGGTGTTTTTCATAGCGTCGTTTAGTTCCGCAGTGAGCCTCTTTGTTTTATAAATTTCTTGTTTTTAATCCTGCAAAAGAAATAATGAATTGTTTTAACAATCACAACGCATGGCTTTTATCATTCCGTCACGAAGTAAAACTGTAAGCGTTCGGGCACTTTTAACTCGCGGGTTGACTGAATAAACGTTTTTATTGTTTTACAGCTCCATAAAACTATTCAAGCTTTTGTACTTTTAACATATGCCTTAAGTTAAAATGTTGCTAAGTTTTCGCTCTCTTTTATAACTAGCTTTTGTTAAAACTGTGACGCGCTGCGCTGTGACTCTAACCTCAAGGCTGTTTATAGCGGGCGCTTGGATTTTTAGTTTGAGAAACCAGCTACTCCCCCGACAAGAACTATACAGTCAGGTCTAGCAGAACTACCAGAGCTAACCCCAAACAAAAACCTGTTTGTCACAATACCGACCTTGCGGTTCTTCTCTCTAAGAATCTGTTACACGCTTTTTTTAAGAACCAGTAAAATTGGCCGAGGCTCATTGTTCATAAATTTTTGGCGATTCGAATTGAGCCTCGAGTTGTTCTTAAGTTGTTCTTATTTCTATGTGTTTCTATGTCTAAGGCTAAGGTACTGCAATACATGTACTTGAAAACGAATAGGTGTATTCTTTATCAATTAATCGGCCCCTTATAAATTTTCCCGAGACTATTTACAGTGACTATCCCAGGATTGGTTTCATATATGATAGTGATTAAAAGAAAAACAAATGCGAGTCATTTTTTGTAAAGCTAAAAAAATTGCTTAGTCGAGCCCCGAGCCTCAACTTGTTCTTAAATTGTTCTTAAAATTTTGCCAATCTGAGCCTCCTTGTTCTTATAAAAAAAACGTGTATAAACGAACGTAATATTTGTGTAAGTTCTAGAACTGCCGATGTTCAGACGATTCAAAGGTTTGATAGTAATGTCTGATTAAAAAAATAATCTCGCTCGGTTAAATAATTTGATTGCTAAGAGATTTCGTTTTCCAGTGACTGGGAAAATTTGTCACTATTAATAGATTTATCAGATTCAGTGTCTGTCGAAGTAAAGGCCACGATTGAGCAAGAAATTTCGACTGGGTTTAGTACCGGAATTAAATACATATAAGTTCTCATTAAATTTGCCTCTTTGTGCTTAGTAAAGGTTTTCTGTTTGTGTAGTCGGACGGGAAAAGACCGCTGAGAGACTCGCTCTCTTGAATCTCGCTGTTCTCTTGATATTTCAACTGCTGTACATTTTCAGGTGGTTGCATGTTTTTCCTCTATCGTTTTCTCGTGTATCTCGTTCTCGCACATGGTGACAGGATTTGAAAATCGGAAAAATTGAATTTTTCAGTGTCTTCTGAGATACCCAACCAGCATTGAGTAAGCTTATAGAAACAACATCGAAGTCATTGCCTTATTTTCGCAAAGATTCCATACTCATTTTCCGGGAATGTTCGAGTTTATCAGAGCACAGAATTTAAAATCAGTAAGCAGTTTCATTATGTTCATTACAGTTTTGTTAAAGAAAAATTTATACCAAGGTGAATACTTCATAGTTTCTTGTCTGCATTCACCTTCCAACCAATTTTAAACAAGTTCCCTACCTGTCTACGGAATAATTACGAAATCTCGAGTGTAGCCTTCATCAGCCTTGTTTATGCTGCAAAACACCGCTTTCCCGTTTGTTTTTTCTAATTTTTTGTTTTGCATTACCAGGTTTTGTTTTGGGCAACTTTCCAAGTCACGAACAGTTGACAACCTGATAGCTATATGTAACTGATACTTGGAGAGTATTTTCAGGGTTAAAAAGTTTAATAAAAATAACCTCCCTCGAAGCCAAAGCTAAAATAACGAGTCACATCGCTTTGTATGCCAGTTAAAACGAGAAAGAATCGATTTTCTTATCTTGTGGATGAAATTGTTTGATTGAGTACGTGACAAAACTCTGGAAGTTTTCTATTGTTTTTTCACTGAGCCGTTATGCTTCTAGCAGCATTCCATGTTTTTTGTTAGACATGCCAACCTCACCTTCTAGGATGCAGTTAGTTGGGTTGTACATACTCCTTCATTCGTTTGTTTGCCAGTTTTCTTGCTCCCAGACTGGCATGACCGAAGTCGTTTTAATTCGTAAAATTTTGACGAATTTCCCCTTATCAGATTACAGTGGATTGTTTGTTGCTTTGAAAACTTTAAAAGTTTCTCAATTTGCTTGGACCGTTCACGACACTCTTGGTTTTGTATTGTGTTCTGATCACGAACTAGGAGCTGCTTTCAAAAAGCTCCGCTTTCCATTGTTTTATTAAGTTGAACAAAAATATTTGCAGTTGCGTCAAAGAAAGCAATTAAACAGACAAAGAATTTACCTTAGAATAACTGAATTCTCTTGTTTGCCGAGCGGAAAGACAGCTTTTATCCATTTTCTTCGTGTTTGAAATATTAAAAAGCTAATCTTATCGGTCATTTGATAACATTAGTTGACTGTCAAATTCATGTTTTTATGTTTTTCTTTCGTTTCTTTGAACTTACCTGAAATATATATAAAAAATGTCTGTTCCTTTGTTATTAAACCTTGACAATTTAAGCTCATTAACACCTGGCGTGTGACACGCTATGTTTCTCATATCCTCATTAGAGTAATTTGGAAGTTAAAATCACAGTATATGCAAATTTTTGTGTGAAATACCCAGTAGTTAAATCTCAAACATTTGATTGAAAAACATTTACTTGTTTCGCATTTCCGCGCGCGTGAAAGCTTTACGAACATATCTGATTAAGTAATAGAAATCTTGTTGAAGCTGCGCGTACGCGGATTTTCGGTTTTAAATTGTACCAAAAAGTGACGATGATTCACGTAGGGACGCAATCAGAAACTGCTCTTAGGTCTCTATAAAAAGAGTAAAATTAAACATTTTAATCTTGTTAATTGAAACAAGAGAAGCTTCAAACTTTTCAAATACTTAAACTTTGTTTATGTTGACTGTAAGTGTCGAGAAACCGCAAGAAAGTTTGATTTCCTTGCTTTTCTTTGCCTTCGATCAGCTACCGTTCATGATCTGACTTCTTTTAGGGAAAAACAGAACGTGAAAAAAACAAGTGAGTTTTTGATAGACGATAAGTTGCTTATGACAGACTCTCTGGTCTCATGCAAGCAAATAACGGTGGCCTGGCGTGAGTTTTTGTGTTCTGCATGTGAGATCACTTGAACACGAAATCCAGCTTTTTTGTGAAAACTCCGCAGAAATAAACTATATTTAAGTTCGAGTAGGTTGTGAGTTTTGCAAATCAGCTATTTGATGTATTAAGTGTGACAGAGAAAATATGCTCGACGGCAGCCAGTCAGTTTTCGACATCTATTCGTTAATAAGAAATTGGTAATTGATCAAACAAGGCGAACAAAAATAATGGTCTCTAGAACTATTTTTTAGCTTTTTGTAAACTCGTAAAAACCAAACGTTGGCTGCGAATACAAAAGAAAAAGATTAACGAGAGTGTATGATTATTTTTGTTCAACTTCAAAGCTTATCCTACTACGTATTTACCGTCTGTTTCGCATTTTAAGGGGAAAAGTTAGTTTCAAATTCAGTCCCGCAACAACTAACAGTATCGTCACCTCAAGAATTTGGGAGAAAACTGGAGAAAAATAACGAAGAAAAAAAATTTACAAATAAACCAGTATGGAAGTTATCCAGACTGGTACAGGCCTGTGTAGTTATCTATAAAAAGGTATAATGCAAACTTCAAATCGAAGATATATCCGACGTTATTTAGATCGACTGTATAGCTATCGGTTCTAAAAGCTCTCGAAAGCACTTGATACTCGCACGGTTTGAAAGTTCGGCGATTGAATAACGATGATAAAAAAACTTCGTACAGGATGGTAGAATTTTACCTTAGTTTCTTTTCTGTCTGTGGTCAAGCCACTTGGTTGGGCGCTCTGAACTGCCGTAGCGGAAATTTTTACCAGTTTTGGTATAAACCATGATTGCCCAGCGAGTTTTATAGCTACCGGAGACGACCATGGGAACGTAAAACTGTGCGGCAAGGAACGACACAGCGAGCTATACATCCAGACGGTAACGGCTTGGTGTTTCGAGATAAATATTTAACACTTTTTACCATAAAAACCAGTAACTTTCGATTGAGGCTGGGCAGTTTTGAACTTAATGGCTTTTACTGCCGCATTGTATTCTTAAATTGTTCTTGTATTTCCTGATATTTTCAAACAGTGGATTAGACGTCTGAAAGTAAAACAATAAAAAAGCGCCAAGAAACAGTGTTTGTGTTACTTATCGCGGTATATGCGATAAATATAGTTAACTCGGCTCATGGAAAGTGCGTGCGTTCGATTTTACTCAGACTGATCTCAATCTGTGTACAAGGATTCGATAAAGTTCTTAAAGTCCCTATCAAGTTTGATTTTATTTTTAGATTAAAATTGTTGTCATCTGTGAACTCAAAATTTGAATAACCAAAGAAAATTTCTACGTCTCAGTATGCTTTTTAATAAAATAAAAAAAAGATCGGAATGTAAATTTTGACCGAGCAGGCCGGGGACTGGTAACATGTGACGCAGCAGCAGTAGGTTATGTGGTTTTTGTTCAAAAATTTCATTTCTGTTAAAAAATGTCAAAAAAAGATTTTGTTTCAAACAATTTCAATAGAATATTTCATTGATTAAAGTTATAGCAATGTAACTATTGTAGCCAGAATTGAATTTCTTGAGATAAAAAAGATTTTCTCTGCTTCATACCTCGTGCTACGCCATATGCTTCCTGCTACGTCATCATTGCACGCTTCAAGTTTTAAAAATGTAATAGAAACGGCGAGAAGAGGTTTTGTTTTGGAAAATTACTATTGTTAAAGGGTTCTACTTCTCATCTGGAAATTGAAAAAATAACTGCTTGATAGGGACTTTAAAAATGGCTGATGAAAACTTCAGCCTAGTGATTGTTCGTAGTTTGGCCAATTTTTATAAAGTTTGTTGTTGTATGATAAAAAGCGTGTACATATTGAGCCAGAACTTGTGCTTGCAAATCAATACTTTATGTCGTGAAGCTACACTTCATCAAGGACATTCCTTCATTTGGTACCATGGTCAATCTAAAGTGTACTCTTTAAAAAAATTAGACTGAATAAACTGAACGAATACTCCAAAATATTTTTTAACTCATGTAAGACTGAATTGTTAATTTAACCAATAGGCCTTATGCATGTTTACGTCAAACACCCCCAAGCCTCGCTTTCGAATCACGAAAGAGTGAATATTTTCATAAATCAATCCCAAAGCGTCCACAAATGAAAAGAATTCCTTCGTGAACACGGTATGCACGTGCAAAATGCTCACACCTATGTCATGGATACGAGGCTTGGGGGTGAACTTGACTAGTTTGACGTCAACTTGCATAAGACCTATTGACTGACACTATAGTATTCAAAAACGACAAATTGAGTGTGTTCTTAAAACTAGTGTGGCTCAAAGGGTTTGTTGTTATGAAAGGTTCTGTAAACTAGTTTTGAGTAGCCGAGGAAGGAATTTAGAGATTATATTTTTATTGCCTTGTGAGTTACCAGAAAAGTTTAGTAACTACCGTTCAAAAACTGATTAACTTCAAGTCTGGGTTAAACCAAAGTTCTACGAATATACTGTCTATATTTCCAGCGGAAAAAATACTTGTCAGTTCCAAGATTACAGCACAATTTAGTTTCTGTAAGGTTGGTTTACAAAAATGTAGGTAAAAAAACTTAATCATCGGTTACAAGCTTGTTTTTTTATACATAAGAACAACTTTATAAGAACAAGATGAGGCTCGGACTCATTAGCTAGTCAGCAGTTTTTTGTGATTTAACTTTAAAACAATACAGAACGAGTAAAGGATAGTTCTCAGTTTTTTCGGTTAGTAATTGTCATCGCTTCAAATTTTACGCTGGACACACATTTTGCCCTGAAGTTAGATTCTTACAATGTATGTGTATTGCGATAAT
>JANVCF010029899.1:0-13896 GCA_025388745.1 Hydrozoanthus gracilis
ACTGCCGATATGCCGCGGTCCGCTACTCGACCGACATAGCGGTCGAGTAGCGGAGGGGTATCGGCAAATATACCGGCTGACATACTGCCGATACATCGACCAAGTATCGACTGTGTATCGATCGCGGTATCGGCAGATATGGCGACCGATTTAACGACCGCTACATCGAAAATCAATACTAATGTACAATTACCTACTCCTGGTAAGAACAGCACTGACAACAACAGTTTAAAACCTAAAAATATATTTCAACACTTAAATACTGCAACTGCTACAAACAAAAAACTATTTTCAGTGACAAACAGTTCACATCGCTTCTGATTAAGTGTAGTGTAGTATTGCCAGTTCAAATGTGCAGAGTGCAATGCTCATTGACCAGCAGTGTTCCCAGGCACTGTAGCAGGTGTGCAATGCTAACAGTGTATCAGCTTAATAAATTCTGATACGTTCACAACATGTAAACTATATTACCATTACCTGGAATAGCTCAATGGTACCCTCACGGAAAACTACAGGTATGGTCCTTATGGTGAAAAAATGATAGTTTGTAATACTTTAAGAAAAATGTTTTTGGTTTAGTCCAGGCGCATAGGGAGTTTTTTCTGGGGGAGCATGAACCCCTGAGTCTCTGGCCAAATTGGTCCTTCTCCTCAATGCCATTCGATTGCACCCTCCCACGAAAAATCCTGGCTGCAGTGATGTTCTGCTTTCAAATCAAATATAAACGAAATTGATGGAGTTCTGTTTTGCTCTTAAGTAATAATTATGTACTCAAAAACCAAAAAGACTGTGTGTGGGCACAAACTGCTATCCAGTATAATGTCAATATATTTCATCTGTTGGTGATTTGGTCAACAATGCCAGGTGCAATGCACGGATGACCAGTTAATTTTACAGTAATTTTCAACTAAAACCATTTAAAACTAATTGTGCTTAATTACGAGTCTTTTTTACAAACACTGCAGCTAACTGCAATGCTGCCTGTCCAATTTCATAATTCATCTAATACATCAAGACTAACAAAAAATTATTGAAGGTAAAAGGAGATGAGATCCTGTAGATGAGTTGTCAAACAACTTTTCTAAAAACTGCAGGTTTTTCAAACTCTGTTAATGTCTACTACAGTTTTGAAAAACAAAATAAAAAAAGAGTTGTGCTATGTGTATAGGCTGTAATATTAACCCTTTCAGCCTTGGCAAGTTTATCAATAATAATTATAATCTACCTTCTTCTTACATAGTTCATACAAAACAAGATATTTGATCAAGAGAAAAAAAATGACCAAACAAAAACAACCACTGCAGTAAAAAGCAAATTTCTCCTTATCCAGTGTTTTGAAAAGTATGAGAAAAGGTTGGGAGAATAATGAAGGGTCTAGTGCAAAAACGACCTGAGTGACTTTTGATGAATGTCCCTTTATCCCTTAAAAACCATTGGGAGAATTTAGTGCAGTTTTAGACAAAGTCACTTACTTAATTTTTGCACTAGGCCTTTTAATTTAACAACTTATCATTTGAAGTGTTTAGAGCTGAAAGGGTTAAAAAAGATGAAACTTTTTGAAAAGGGAATAACAGAACTGATGAAAAATATGGGGTTAGTCACACTAAGAGAGTGGCAGACTACATGACTTGAACAACTTCTACTTCTTGGCGAATGAAATGCTCATAGCATGCGTTGGCTTGATCCTGAATCCCTGCAAAGATTCTTTTGCTGTGCCAGCTTGTAACTCACTTTCAAATTCCACAAATGCAATGTCTGACCGCCCAGGAACCAAGCGCACCTCCTTGAGACCAGGAAATCTTTTTGGAGAGACAAATACAAACAAAGAACAAAACAAAAAAAGATCGAAGAAAAAAACTGTCACTAGATCTATTAACAAAGTTAATAATGTGGTGAAAGCATTAATAAATATTACAACAACAAACTTCTATCTGCTACTTGTGATAACACAAAACAGTGGTCTGGCTGGAGTCTCAAACTTAAAACCTTGAGCCAACATGCCTGACCAACAAACAACCATCAGAGTTCATACACCTTCAGAATTTCAGAAACCAGGATTTTCCAGGGCTTTTCAAGGGCTCCTTAAACCCAGAATAAAAATAATAATGTGCACAATCACATTTTTAAACAATTTTTTAAGAGTTTATGTTGCAAAAATTTGTTTTCATCAGCTTAACATAATAACAACATGCTAAAATTAAGACTAAAATTTTAAATGTTATTTGAAATGAATAAAAATGCATCATTTTGAAAATTTGGCATTTTCAATAAAATAATATGAAATTTTTTTTCCTGGGCTTGACAAAAAATCTCAAGGGCTTTTCAAAAGGTTTCTTGGGTTTACAAGGGCTTCCAAATTTTCCAGGGTTTTCGAGAATATCCAGGGCCCGTAAGATTCCTGAACCACACATTACTCTCATAACATAAAACCATGAACAGAATTGGTACTGATTGAACAACATCTGTAACATCATCTCAGTGGTTTCTAAGGGGAGGTTGGACAAGAACAAGATGCTGTTTGGTTGCTCTGGCACAGGCTGTGTGGCAACAGGAGGGACAGCAGTGGGTACTGTAGGAAAAAAAGGAAATTGAGAAAATTCAATGGCTAACTGAAAATTACAGTAACAAACAAAATAAGAAGGAAAGATTGTTTTACTAGTGATAAAACAGCAATCATTGATAAAGGTAAAGGTACTGCTATTTAACATCAGTGGTTCCATCAGCTCTCTGTGAAGGCTGGAAGCCAAAAGTGCACCCCCCCTGCCACTTTAAATGCTTCATTACAGGGGTATTCAAAGCTACAGCTCAGATTCCAGTCAAAACAGACAAGCAGTCACCAGGGATCGAAACGGGGACCTCTAACTCCAATGGCTGCAGACTAACCAATTGCCTCACAACTGTATCTACTTGATAAAAATAAGTTAAGTTGGCCTAATGCTTTATAAATGCATCATTTTGTGAATTTAGCATTTTCAATAAAATAATATGAAATTAGTTTCCTTGGCTTAACAAAAAATCTCCAGGGCTTTTCCAGGGGTTTCTTTCTTTATAATGTCCAACAAAAACCTATCTACACTTATATTCACTTTTAATTCAAAAGCACTAAATTATCAAAAGTTTTCCTGTTTATTTTACTTTCAAAATCGAAAATCCAAAGAGAAAATGTCTATCCTACAGAGCAGAAAAAACCTTCAAGCACCAAGACTTACCAGCCCCTGCTGGTATTGGTTGTCCAGGAACTGCTGTAACTGGCATTACCCCAGGAACTGGTTGACCAACAGCTCCTGCTTGAGCAACAGGCACATTTTTCTTAGCGGGTCGAACTGCTGTAAAGGATGAGAAAAAACATTTATCAACAACAATTCCCTTCAATGGAGGTTTTTCAAAACACAATACAACAAACACTGAAGATAAAATGTTTAATTATATATAGATATAAGTGTTTTACTAATGACAAAACATACCACTCATAGATTCATACAAAACTACATCAGAGATACAAGTGACATATTTTCCTTATCCTCACTAGTGATGATATTGCTGATGTTTTTTCTTAGTTTTTTCCAGGCACTCAATTTGGTGCAAACAATAACTCACCTCTATATACTAAAAAGAAAATTACACAATGGCATGAACATGTAAGTGATACAAAGTTTATCTCAAGTGGAAAAAATATTTTACTATCTCTTTTTCCCACTTATTGATAAACTTCATATGTTCAAATTCTCTAATATATAGGGATGGTAATATTCAATATTTTGACCACAGAACTGTTTTGTTTAAATTCTTAGTAAAAAAAATTGCACATATAATTATATAGGTTTGAAAACAAATATATGCATGGACAAATTGACTTTTAAGAGAAATTATTATGTAGGCTGTAACTGTAGACTGAAAAAAAAACTCCATTTAAATTATTGTTACTTAAATCATGGTGGTAGCATCATCAGACATTGTTTTTTTATAACTAAAAACAATGTACTTCAATACAGTACACACTCCAAAACAAGTTTGCCCCAACCAATAGCCCTGATCTTTCTCCAAAATAAAAAAAAGTTAAATATTTGTAAGGCTGTGGAAAAACCTTTTATAGGCCTCAAACAACTGGAAATCAGAAAGAAAAGAAGATTTCTAAGAATGCTGGGTCGACCTCAGTTTGCAAGTACTGCAAGTTACTCAATATTTATAATAATATTTTTTGCTACATTTGAAGATTTTGTGTAAGTATCTAAGAAGAATGACTTTACCTTCATTAGTAGCTGCTTTTCTCTTCTCTTTGGATTTCTTGTCCCGTTGAACAAAACTTCCATCCAGTTTAGCAACAGCATCAGACTTGCCACGAGCATACTGTATTCTCTAATCAACAAACAGCAGGATAAAATAGTAACTTATAGCACTGCTTTACAGTGTACATGCCAAATCTATTAACTACAGTACAAGTATCTTAAGTGTAAGTGAAGTTAACGGATACAAATAAATATTTCGGAAGTAACAATTTGTCTTTTATTTCATACAAGTTTTGAAAAGCTATTAATGAGGACAAAACTGAGAAGACAAACATACTACTTTCTAAAAAACACTTACCTTATGTTGATCTGCCCAGAGTAACCCATACATATTTGTAAAACAATATTACTAAGTGGTTAAAAAAGTCCTTTCACCTTCCAGACAGGGCAAGTTATGTCCACAATTGTGTGATAGAAAAACCAATTCAAATAAACACTTTCTGTCAAAACAAATAATGTTGCCAAAGAAAACTTGGTTGAAGCTAGAAATTTGGTTGCTGTGACTGAAACAATTACATATTTTCAAAGCTATTGAAAGCACCCTGTGGGCCATTTTTTTTCTAAGCAATTTTTTTACCATGGTAACTGCATAAAACCAAGAAAGTAAATTACTACTTAAATGTTCCTGTTAGTAAACCATACTTCGAATTAAGTTTTTTAGAAAAAGACATCACATAACTTCAAATTTCAAATTATGTTTTGTTCCCTTCTACCAAAGAAAGATTAAAAGTGAGTTTGTAAGAAAATTTAGGGAACTCGGGACTAAACCTCCTTGAGGTGACCAATTAGAGCAAGAAATGCCTGCTGTCTAATACTACTTGTAACGATTTGGTTATTACAAAATTGTGAGGAATATACACGAAAATGCAAAACTTTATTTTTGCATACACAGATGCAGACATTGTCAATGGATGCCCTGTCTACATTCCTATCTTTAGTGGATATACATGGAGAAAATGTTCATTGACTTAAGTTTCAAAGCATGTACCCGACTTTCTTATCCACTGCATGTAGTTCACATTAATTTTGTGTGCTTGTTGGAAGGATTTGTGGTGTATATGAAAATAAATATGTGAGCAATGTTTGGAACATAACACAATATCAAAAACACACATTTGTACTATTGCTACCAACTGTCTGTCTCTCATAGCCAGCTGGCTATAATTATGACAAAAAAGGGTAAATTTTGAGCCCTGAGACTCCTTATGCTGACCTAATCTTGTAAGCTTATTTCTTAAATTTCTTTAAATAAAGTGAAACCTGTGCCAGTATTCAACATACTGACAGGAGTCGAAAGACAATAACTTATGTGCATGTATTAAATGATAACTTATGTAACAGCTGAATACACATTGATTTAACAAGACTAAGTCACATACCTGGAATTTTTGTTTTCTGTTTAAAGGTAAACAATTTTCATAGAGAACTTTTTCCAAAAAAATTTTTTAGAGTAACAGCTGATTTACTTACCATTGGTTTGTCGTAAAATGGAAAACCTTGCATTGAGCGCAAAGCATTTGTTGCACTAGTAACATCTCTAAACACAACAAATGCTTGACCTCGCATTTTCAAGGTTTTTAGTGCTACAATATCTATAATCTGGCCAAACTGAGAGAAGATTGCATACAGAGATTTCTTCAGTGCTGCAAATAAAAAAGTACATATTTTCCTTTAGGTCTCAAGTTTTAAAATAAACAGCACAATACAACCAAGTAAAGGGGTAAAAACAGCAGTTAATTGGTTCATAAAACGACTTGCTTAAAATATTCTTTCATAACTGAACAATAAATTTTAGGCCTTGTGTATACAATATGTTGAGGTGAAAAAAAATAAAATTGTTGCTTACTTAAAACTATAGAATTTATATAAAGTTTACGCTAATGCGTTCGTCAGGCAACCGATTTTTTTCTCAACTTCATAATTTTATAAACCTCTACCTTTTCGAAGTATCGAGCACTCAGACACAACTCCAACTCCAAACTTTAAAAAAAATTGTTATCCAAAATTTCAATACAAAGCTCATTCGTTAACCTTCGTTTAAAATAGGGTTCGCAAGAACTCGGAAATATTGGAAACACTTAGAATAGTTCAAAGATCCAAACATTTGAGAACTTTGTGTTCATTATGCTTTGAAATGCTTTGATCTTTATCATGTTGTTACCCGAGTTTAATGCCAACGCCGCGTCATATTCATATCATGAACAAATTATTGCAAACTTACCATCCTTTTTAATCTTTTCATTGAGATTATTGATGTAGATTGTTTGATTTGGAGGGTTTTCCATTGCTGTTTCTTGTCAAAAAGCTTAATGAATTCTTTGGCCGCGGGTACGCGCGTGTTTTCAAAAACTTGACGTGACGCGTCGGCCTTCCACAACAACAAAAAATGACCTTCTTCGTAGAAAGAAGTGGAAAATGAACACTGCTCTGAAATTAAAGAATATCTAAAATGCTACACAAGAAAAAACAGGGATCGATGCCCCACTGGATACCGACAAAAGCAAGGGATTCTAACTACTTGCTGCACTCGAGAACGCTGTGTCGCTGTGTGCACGTCGGGAGCTGAAGCAGCGTCTTTGCTCTCCAGGCCCCCGTGCACATAAATCACTCGTGCAGCAAGCTTGAGAGAAACTGGTACTGAAAACAACAGATACCGCGTTCTCCGCGCCGAACAGGCTGTAGATTTTTAGTCCTGAGGACAAAGTAAATACAACTAATGAGTAAGAAGAGTCACATACAAATGAAAAGATAAACAAAAGTCGAATGCCATAGACGATTTTCGATTAGTGCTTGACAATTCTTGAGGATGTCGTCCGCTTTGGTGTCGATTTGCACCCCCCCACCAAAATTCCCGGCTACGGGCCTGATACCGAGTAATTTTTTTGCGTATTTTGCCTTTCTACAACGTACGTTAACTGACACAATTAGTATAGGGTGCAATCGATCAGAAGTCAACAAATTTTTGTTACTATTATTATTTCAGTTGGACAACTTTTACAAGAATAAACTTACGTTAAATAAATATTCCGGAAGTGTTCTGGGCTTTTACTTCTGCTGCTCAAGTTTTGGTCTCAAATTTTGAAATTTACAAAATTAGTTCAAGATGCGAACAGCTGCTACATCCATACAAAAAAGTACAGGCATTTACAAAAAATTTGATGCATGCTGTCAACGTTTCTAAAAAGTTGAAAATACACTAATTGGTTTTAGTCGCAGTGAATGAGAAAGAAAGCCCCACATTTTGCAAAGTCAAGACACGATTTTGAAAGTATTGATACTCAACTTCACACGGTTTTGAATTTTAAACACACGTTTTGGCATTTGTCTATGCCATTTTCAGTGTCAATACTCAAATTTGTACTTGTAACTTAAGAAAATTAAAAAGATATCCCATGTGGGAATTGCCCTTGAGTCAGTTCTGGACCACCCCTTGACAAGACTATACACTGCGAGGCGCGCTGTCGGATCTCATAACGCAACCCCACGTCCACGTGAGAAGAGCAGAGAAATTTGACGTACACAGTCAGCTAGTTTGCTAGAGGTATTGGTTATTTAGTGTAACTTGCTTCTTTGCTACATCAAGTTAACTTATTCCTGAAATTCTTTCGCTTCAAATACAGCGTCAAGCTATATGGCCGCTGCGAGACCATTCGTGAACGAGGGCAGCCAGGGTCAAAAGAGGGCACCTCGAAAAGGACAGGAGGTACATTGTCTAAATCATGCCGTTATTTGGATATATGATGAATGAAGTTATAATTACTTTTGGAAAATATTTCATAGATGTGCATTTTTCTTGAGCATGTCATGGAAGCGAACTTTCTTAGTCTCGAGTTAGTGTGAAAACTGCATTCCTAAACGTACCGTACAGCCGGCGTCTTCTGTAGATCATCCAATATCGTGAAGAAAACCATGTAGCTGGCTTGAAATTGTTTGCTGTTTTATTATAATTTAGCTTTTCGTAGGTTTTGCTTTTGCAAAGTTTGCCGCTTTGTGAGAGGTTTAACGTTTAAAGTAACTGCAGAATAGCGGACCATTGTTCTTGAATTTAATGCGAGGATTTTGTCAGAGGTTTCCTTTAACTATAAAACCAAAAACTTAAAAAGTTTAGATTTATGCAACTTTAAGCTTTATCCCATTTCCACCGGTCACTACAAGTGATGTTTTGAAGTACTAAATTTTGAGCTTTCCACGTTTTTGACATTTTAACTTTAAAAATAGCATAGCTAATGGAGCGAGATATGTTTATTGACAGCTTGAAAGCAGCAAAAGCGTTTATAAACTTTGTTTCCGTTTATTTTGATAATGACATTTATGTGCTTGAAAAAAAATACAGTCTAAGTACCTCTTATCCATTTTCCATGTTTCTAGTGTTTGAAAATTAGTTGAAACACACGGTTATTATTTGAATGGCTGGGACTTGGTCACTCAACACGATACTATTTTTAGAGGTGCTTATCTCAAGTTTGTGAATCAATGAACAGCAGGCAGCAGTGTTTTTGCATTGGGAACGAAAAGAAAATAAAGAAAGTCCGCCCATAGAAAATTTAGTGTATCGTGGATGTGAGCGAGAGTTTAAAACTTGTTTTGGTTTCCGTTCTATAAGCAGTTAACCAGAAAGCAAGTAACGTCAGCTTCTAATAGTCTCTAGGTTTTTGACCTTTTCTGGCAGTTTCAAAATCTCCCTGGAAAAACAAAGTGTAGGCCGATAGAGTTATAGCCATAGGCTTACATTTTGACTTCTGTGTGCTAAAAAATATAAAAATATAAACTAGTTGAAGCCCGAGTTGAAGCTAAAGAAACATCCCAATCGATGTGCCATCGTTTAGCGTTGAGTGTACGTCTCCCGGGAGAATCCGGAAGGGGGGGGGGCACTTATTAATCGGTCCTAGATTTAGGAATATTTTTAAGGTTTTTAAAATTACATTCTGATATTAGTGTGCACCTCAGAATTGTTGAAAAAATTAACATTAAAGCCTTTTTTAGACAACTGCATATGGAATTTTTTAAAGAAGTAAACATATGACTATATGTAGAGAGTGTACCCATATAATATGAATGTGAAAACAGATTAGGCTCTATTTTACTGATTAATCAGGGCCTAAACTCTCATTCTTTAGGTTAAGCCAAAAAGCCAAGCCAAAAATTTTCTATTTTATTTTCAGTTTGGGTATTTCTAATAGCTAGGAAACTTCTACAGAAATTAGTTGGTATGATGAAATATATGAATTTATGACAGAAAAACAAAAGTTCTTAAATAATTTGTGCGTGTCTCAGAAAATGTGACATTTAGATTCTTAGGTTTGGGTTAAGCTAATAGAAAGACCAGTTAAAACATGTTATTGTCTTTGTTTGTCTTGTTCTTTTGTTGTCTGGTCTTTACTTACACAATATCGCAAATGATGTTGATATGCAAGTTTACAACTAGCTAGTCAAAACAATCTCGCTAACACACAAAGCAAACAATATACATGGTCATGGTTCATTCAATCTACAACAAAGCACCGTTAAATCTTCCTTTGTTTGCATGTCTGGCAACCAGTGTGTATATTAACTATATATTATTTGGGCTGCCTCAGTGTGGTTTAGCTGCAAAAGCCTGGCACTAGAAACAGTACGTGTGGCAGCTTTGAACAGTTCCCAGTTAATTTGAAATTATTTGCAGAATTTGGTATGCTTGGTTACAACTTTTATACCAGGGTCTTTCTGTACATGGTTATAAATTTGGGCTTAATGTGTATTGTAGTAATTGTGGTTTGGCAAGAGCTTTTACTACAGATGTTTGGCTTCATGCACTTGCTATACATTTTAAACAACGTTGACACGTGAAGTATATCTTGGAACTTTTAAATACTTCTATGTTTTACATGGTAAACTATTACTCATTACTATTACTTATTACCTATAGCGTCCTTTAACTTGTAACCTAATCCTTGTGTGTTTGTACTTTCATGATTAAAAATCAGTACATGTTTGACTTTTTTGGGTGCATTTGTTACAACAGGCAACTGAATAATAATGATTGTTTCAATATTTATGCTACTCAAATTTTTCTGATGTTAGGTCAGTCTTGTAAATATTAATATAGAATATTAATAATATTTATGAAGCCAGATAGACAAAACAGTCTTGTTCTGCCTTTCCTGGTGCTGAACCACTAGGGCTAGCAGTTTGCAGTATTTGATTTTCCTTTGCGATAAAAAGAAAATACCAACTTGTCTAAAATCTTATTGAAGAGCAGTTTAAATAGTGAATAACTCTAAGAAATGTAGTTCTATTCAAAAATTGCAGAAAGATTTTATCCATTATTATGGCAAAGTATCCACAAAAACATTGTAGGACTTGAAAAGCGCTGTACCAGGTTAATAGTCCTGGGTAGCTGTTATCATTATGTTAGGGTGGCAAAATTACTGGTTGCAAGACCAAATTTTGAATCCTGTTACTACTTGGAATTTTTTTTTCTAGATGAGGATCAGCATTACTCCCGAAAGGTTAGTGTCATTTAAGTTTTTAACTTGCAATTTTGTTTTGGGTTAAAAAAAAAATAAGAAAAGGTCGAGAAGATCTGTTATAAGTAACATAATGGCCTACTCTCAGTTGTTTAATAATTTATCCAGGAATACTTATTAATTTTTGAGTGGCTTATTAGGATCCCCCTTTTTATTGATTTTTCAAGTACTGGTTCGATCTTCAATTGGTCAAAGTTTCAAGGTATAAGTTTTATAGAACAGTGTCATGTTTGGTGTTCATCTTTCCCAATTTTTGTTTGGGTTACAGCATGGGTAACAATTATCTATAATTTATAGTTTGAAAAATTTATTATTATCTTTGCTGGTCATGTTTTATTAAGCATCATCTCATCTCTTCATTTCTCAAATCTGCTCATATGCAGTTTTTCACCCTCACCCCCCCCCCCTCCCTCATTTATTTAGCACCTTGAAGTAAGGGGGTATTTTGTTTATTGTGTTCGCCTCTTCACTCTTATGTGCCGTATTTGCTTGTATTAATTGATGGTGGTTACACTCGCAGCTGCTTTAGCTGAAAAACCTGATCGAAAGTATTTGTGTTTTGAGTTTTTATGCTAGACATGTAAATAAACTTCACATTGGACAGATGTCGTACAAATTTTGATTGTAAACTGAGGAAAAACTTTGCATGTAATTGTAAAAAGCCACAGCTGAAATGCTGCTTTTATTTTTATGTGCTTTCTGATTGGCTGAAAGTTGATGCAATGGCAAAGTCACCATAGGTCGCAAACCACTTACACTGACAGATATTTTGCTTTTCATGCTCATTTTGAACATTCAGAATGTACATTTTGATGCAGAATTTCGATTCTGAACAAAATGTAGGTAGTTTTGTCAATGTCATGGATTTGGTTGAGATGTCAAGATGTGCAGTGTTAATGATGCTGACAATACTTCAGTTGTACCATGCAGTTTTTTGTTTATGCAGGAGGTGTAAATTTTGTTGTTTATTTGCAGAAAGCTGTCTGTTTCAGAAGGAAGTTATGCAGGATTAACAGGTGTGATTTTCTGGATTAATGATTTTTAGCAGAAGCACAGCTTTTTTGTTGATTATGTGCTTTGAATGACTTGATGTTCATCTTCAGGAAATTTGGAAAGTTTCCAATGCATATGAGCATTCAAGTATAATGACAGTAAATGTATTGAATTTGGCCAAACAGATTGTGGAGGTTTTAAGTAACAAAGTCTAGGCATTTTTATGGATAGTGAGTTTAAATTAAGTTTGAGCCAAATGGATTTGTCAAAACTGAAACATTTTCAAAGTTTAAACTGGGTCTTCCAATCGGTGTTTTAAATTTTGAGCTGAAGGCTTCAAAAGTTAAAAGATGTAAGAAAGCTTTAAGGCCCAAAAACTCTAATGCACAGTCTACCGAATTTCACTAGAATACTTCCAGTTTTTTTGTTAATAAGGGAATAACCTTTTATTTCAGATTCACCTAACGGCCCAGTGGACATTGCTTTGGAGGTAGACCGTTATTATTTATGATTGTTCTCAGACATAACATTGCTTAACAAATTGTAACTGTCATTGAAACAACAGGACAATGTTTTTGATAATTTTTATGGACATGTTTTATTTGATCACCAAACATCTTCAGTAAATGTGAAAAATATAGTGTCTTGCTGATCATTTATCTGAGAATCAAAAAGAATGTCTTTTTTTTAAATTTAGAACTAGTCTGCTTCTTGATTGATGATGTACATGAATGTACATAATTAGAATTCCTTGGTGAACTGTGATCAAAAGTGTTTTTATTTAAAATTTGTCAAGTACTATGCTCAGCTATTTGTAGTTCAGTTATCACAATAATTTGTCACACGTGTATACTATGCAGCAAGCTTGGCATTTCTGGTAGTCCAAACATCTGCCTTTGTGATCAACAAATATCTGTAAGAGTATATTCTTGGATTTCACTCACTGTGATCGCATTGCATAGAACAAGGTGGTGGCACTGCACACTGTAGCTCCACCTGCCACATGCAATCCTCCAATGGATTAATACAGCTATAGACTATATATACACTTGCATTTGGTAGTTTATAATGACGAACAAATGATATTGACACTATCTGTATCTTGCATTTTTCTTATTTTTAGGAAAAGATTTACATAACATATATTGAGACCCCTGCTGTGTTTTGGGCTCAGGTATTAGAAGTTATTGTTGTTAGCAATAATTTTATTAACTGATTAAGTACATGGACAAGAAACCTGAGGAAATATTTTAATACATACTCTTATTTTGTGTTAGTTGCCCATATCCTGAAACTCCTTGAAGTTTTGCATTTTTCATTCCAATGCAAGCCTTAGAATTTCTAATTTTTTTTCATGGGGACTCTGAAACTGATCCTTGATTTTGTGTTCAAAATTCACTCTGTATGGTTATGTGCATTGGTTGGTTTTAGACATTCCCTTATTCAGTACAAGGACTGTCTGGTCATCTGCATGCTTTTGAATCTTCTCTTAATTGAATTAACTTGTTAGTTAGTGATTTATATGAAAATGTGTTTAAGTTGCTGAGGTAGTTATTAAGCACTCTGTTGATCAGCTTTATCCTCAACTATTTCATTTTGCCAGTTTTTAAATTATTCATGACCAGTAATATTTGTTGCACGATCAGAAGTCACTGCAAGTTCATAACTTCTTGTTCTCTGTTTTGATGTTGCTTTAGCGCACTGATGATGACACAACTGCAGCTCTGGACAAGCTGAGTGATGATCTTCAGGTGTTCTGCAAGAACAAACCTTTGTTACAGAGTCCACCAATTCCCAACAAAGTAAGTGTTTTTGCCAAAGAAGTAAGCCAGTGAGCGATTGCTTAATAACAAAAGTGTAAATTGTCAAGCTCCCAAAGTACAACAAATGTCAAAAATACACAGCTTGTTTCAGCTTCCACTTGATGTTGTTGTTGGTAAGCATGCAGCATGCTTCAGCATCTAGCTGTAATGTTTTTTCACCTGCAGCTACGGAGGAGCATATTTTAGTTTGAAGAAAATTTTTGTTAAGATGAAAGACAGTTTTATATCATTAATACTTATAAATCATCAATTAAATTTTGTTTAGTTTATTAAAAGTTCACATTTTTG
>JANVCF010030010.1:6049-18225 GCA_025388745.1 Hydrozoanthus gracilis
GAAAACAGTTTGATAAACAACGCATTTTCCGGCCGCGAGACTTATAAAAACTTTTAAAAATTGAGCTGGGCTTAAAATTCTCAATTCTTTGAAAGGAAGTGCTTTTGAAAAGCCTTTTACGCAGTGACAAAAGAACTAATTGTGTTCTGAATAAAGCATTGCTGGTACAACATAGAAATTTGTCAGTAAACAACGGCGATGTGGGCGGCAAACATATCAAATCCGTTTGCATTCACATCAGATTCGCCCATTCTGGCCGCAATATCTCCGGTCTGCCTTACGATTGGTTTACAACAACATTATACACGACACAAACAACCTCGGATTTCCACACACTTTTATTCCTACTAAAGCCGGGTGACAAGCGGTTGTTTTTAGTCTTACGTCGTTAGTACATGAGCTGTTTTCGAGATGATAATTAGTCTTTCAGGTAGGTGGATAGGTCTAAAGTACCTCTCAAGACTCAAAGCTTGCTGACAATAAGTTTGAGTCAAAGCAACATCTTAAAGATTTTTTTAACAGCTGAGCACTCGGTGTTACCCAAGTTGAAGAAATTAGCACTTCACATGACAGTGAACTACAGGGTATGATATCCTGATTTTAAAAGAGATCTTGAGATATCCTGATTTTAAAAGAAATCATTTACCAAATACTTCCCCCAGAGAAAATTAAGAAATTTGTTGTTTTTAAATATAGCCTTCACCCCGGATTATTTAGGAAAATGAGAATCCATTAAAATATATATACGGCCAACATTATGTTCTTTAGCTGTAGCTCTGACTTAAGAGCGTATCTTGAAGTGAAAGTCAAATATAAAGATGCATGAACCGATCTTAGTGATAATGATCGATTGACCGAGTTGAAAGTTGAGCGAGCGAGTCTTCAGTCGCGCAAACAAACTTTTATACACAAGATGAGTAAAACTTTTAAGTGAATTTAACAGCATGAGTTTCCGTGATGTTTTCTGTTTGTCATATTCATAATGAAGTTTCTCATTAATGGATCGTATCAGTGAATGATCAAAACATTAATCAAGACTTGAGGCTTTTAAAACACTACTGGTGCATAAATACTTTCTAATGATTCATTAGAGTAAACAAGAAAATCTTTTAAAAACTTGCTGGGGTATCTTTAACACATTTCAAAGCCTTAAGGCTGCTCTACAGCTTGAATAGTTTCCATCGCTTTGCCAGTGCTACGAGGCACTCTTTCTTTATTTAAAATTTATTTTAACTCCGAAACTTTAAGTATTCAATGCCTGAGTGACTATCACTTTGATATACACGCTTTTTTATAATAACAACGAGACTCAAACTGGCCAAAATTTAAGAACAATTTAAAAACAAGCTGAGCCTCGGGGCTTGAATGAACAATTTTTTTTTGCTTTGCAAAAAACGAGTCGCAATTTTTCGCAGAAATTGAGAGTAGTTAAGCTATAATGTTGCTAATACAGCGGAGTTCTGAGAGAATCAGCAGACGTGACTTAATTTGACCAAGGTAAGAGTTCGAAAATGAAACCAATCCTGGGATAGGCATTTAAACCACACACATAGAAACAAGAACAAATTAAGAACAGCTTGAGGCTCAACCGATTGCCAAAAAATTAAGAACAAAGAGCTTCGGCCAAATTTACTGGTTCTTATAAAAAAAAAGCGTGTGTCTTCTGTAGAAATTAAAGTGTTATATTTAAACCCATTAAAGTTCAAAAGTTTCAGACTAAAGTAATTGTTGACATTTTTTATTCATTTGGTTTGGAATCCTGAATTTCAGTTTCATGCATGACGAGCAAACTCCAAGACGAAATGCCTTTCTGACAAAGATAGACATAAAAACCCAGAAACAGCCGCCATAGTTTAGCTACAAAGAATGCGGCATACTTTCGTGCAAATTCTAAAGTTTGCGATGGCCAGAGATATGTTAGTAAAGTTTGTTATTCAAATCAAGTAATGAGTAATCATGACGGGCTACTTGTGTTCAGTTTGGCCAAAAAGATTTAGGCAAGAGTTTTTAAACGGTTAAAATGGCCAGTTTTGTAGTCGATTGCTAGCTGAAGGCTGGGAAAGTTTTTGTGAATACGGAGTACGATGGTCAGCGGTAACCGTGCTTATTTCTCTGGCGGCGTGTGAGTTGAAGTTTGCGCCTTTTTCGCGTAGAGTTTAACAATTTCACCTTGTCAAACGCTATTTTGAATGAGCATGGAAGTATTCATTAAGTTAATAGTCGTTTTATAAAGCAATGTATCTGGAGACGGCAACGCGTTTTCGCGAGTCTTTCATCTAACTCTCACTGTTGTATGTTGTGTTTCGCTGCTGTTAGTCCCACAATCGATTGGCATTGGGGCGACACTCATATTTATACTTTCAAAACTCGCTAAACAACCTATAATGACTAGCATCTTATTCTAACACCTACATTCTCTCCTCCTCTGACTCATTTGGATGTTTTATCTTATTGGGAACATTTCGTGCGAAGCTAGTTGATACATTAATTTACTCGGCTCAAGCTTTGTTAAAGTGTGTCACAACATGACCTTCTGTAGTAAAACTACATCTATAGGTCTAAAGTTAACTGTTCAACGCCAAGAATTGGTTATCTTTAAACATTGCTTGAGCTCGTAGGTAGACCGAGTTTAAAAGTTCTAACGCTGGTTTGAAGATTTTGACTGAGCGAGTTTGGCTTTGATCCAATGCTTACGAGAGCTGGGTTGTTCAAAGGCTGGTTTACCTTAATTTTAAACCCAGGTTAAGCAAAATTCAGCCGGGCAGTAATTTATTCTCAAAGGAAAGATTTATGGTTCTTACGAAATGCAAAAAAGCTTGGCAATTCCAAAACTGTAAGGGCCTTTTTAGTAAGATATATATAACTACCATTTGATTGTTATGCTGAATGTTTGCCATCGGAAGTTTTAACTTGTTTTGACGCTTGGAGCGTTAATATTTGTCGGAGTAAGTTAAATCAACGTTCTCTCCGACGGACAAGTCAGCACCTTCAAACTTCCAACGGTGAAGAATGATAAAAACGATCAACTTTTCAGTTGATCTTATTAGTGCAACCTTAGTCGCCGACGCACTTAACAGTTTTTTTTTTCTTTTTGAAAATCGAATCTCAGTGTTAAAATTAAAAAAAATGTTGAACTTGACATTCTTTGCGTTGAGAAATTTGTTCCTTCACATCTACGACTATGCAATTGAAAGTTGCCTTCGAAAGTGTTGAGGCACCTCAGTTTCGATTGTCTCAATCAGCGACGAAATATTCCCGTTTCACCTTTCTATGAAATCACCCAATCAAATAACTCGCCATTTGTGACATTTGTATAATTAAGGGAAGGTGCTCTCTCGAGGTCGAGTTCAATACTATTTATAACATGTTTATTAATGGTGATAAATTGTTTTACTAGGTTAACAGCCGTGTCAATTGTTCTTGACTGACACATGCACAAAGAGTCAAGGATGCCGAGTTTCTTTGCCGTTCTGTAGCCAAACAAGTCTACAAAAACTGAACAGGATTCCAATTAAGCCGTGAGGCAGTTCAAGTGAAAGGTTTGTACAAAACTAACAGGCACGAACGAGTTTAGCACTGCTGTAGCTTAGTTATGGAGTTCATATAGTTATTCAAGGCTTCTGAACTGCAACACAAACTGACATAGACAAGTTTTTTCTTGTCGCTGCAGTTGTAAACAAAGCATTATGTTTTGAAGTTTTTTTTTAATCATTGCGTGGACGTCTTGAGATGTTAACGGTATGCCAAATAATGAACAAAATAATCCCTGGTCCGGCTGAAATGCATTTGAGCTGAGTAAGTGATAGCAAATGTAAACCGAGCTTTGGAAGTTGAGTTTCTTTTTGATGACCCTTCTCTCACCTTAACCTCACTTGTCGATAAATATCGAATTAGGTTCCTGCCATTTGGTGTGCTTATCAGTGTATCACCATTTTCAATGCGGTGAAATTGTCCTAAAACTGCTTTTTACGGTGACCGCAATACTTGCTTTAATTGTACCTGCGTTTTTAAGATTAACGAAATGAACACCGATTTTCACAATATCGGTTGATTGAATCATGTAAATGACTTGCAGACGTTTCCGTGATATAAACAAAAACGGACAGACAAACGTAACAGTTGTGGCGATAACAAAAATGAATACCTTGGCAAACCTCAGAATTTTTGCCAAACAAACATGCTATGCAACTTTAAAATCGTCTTAAGATTTCTAATGTTGCTGGCACAAGGAAAATGAAAGTCTATTTTTGTAGCAAAGGGACATAACGCCAATATCACGACGTTGTTCGGAATTTTCTACTGTTTTCAGTAATTCGATTGAGCACATAGCTGAAAGCTCAATAACATAGATCCTGTAGCACTGAAGAATAAACAAGAACTAGCTAAGTTCTTAGCCAGACACTGATTTATGTTTCGTTTTTTTGATTAATTATTTACTTACTTATTATATAGCTACTTTATTTTCCTACTTAATAGTTGAAGTTTTGCGATTGGTCGCTTTTGGCTCGTACTGTCAAACTGGTGTATCCGAAAGAAAAATACAGAAATTTTAATTTTAGCATATATTTGACGGCAACAGAAATATAAATGAATAGGTTTCGAAAGTTTTTAAAGCTAAATCTGGCCTATGTGGCTCCGTGAGATTTTCATTGGTGCTTGAGTTCATTAACACACCAGGCTTATAGTTTATTATTACTTCTTTTTTTTTTGCTTTTTTTCGCCGTCGGTAAAATTTATGTATAAAGGGGAATAACATTCGACCCTATCTTTATATTAAATATCTATATTGCAAAATATCCCAATACCAAAATGGGAATTTTGCTTTTGTCCGTGCACAATACAGCGCGTGGCGCCATCACCTAATAGTGTTAACCCAATCTGGGAACGCCATTGCCACAGTCGAGATGCGGTTCAACCTTTCGAAACAATGAAGCAGATGTTTTTTGTTTCAGTGTATCAGAAAAAGATCTCGCCGGTACATTAGTGGTGACACACTAAACATTTTCAGGTATAATGGCGTCAAAGTTCTTCAATTTACAAGAATTCTTCCGAGCGCTAAACTAGAACTTATTATCTCGTTCTCAAGAGCGGAGATGGTCTGTGTAAACACTCATATGCCTGCACGCTTTTTTTTATAAGAACCAGGAAAATTGGCCGAGACTTATTGTTTTTAAGGTTTTTTTTTTTTTTTGCGATTTGAGCCACAAATTGGTCTTAAAATGTTCTTAATTCAATGTATGTTTCAAACCGAAAAAAAAGCGAAAAGTGCTGCATTGTTATGACTATAATGGAAAACGAATTTGATCAATTTATCCCTGCGAATTTATCGTGGATTCGCCGACAATTTCCCCTAGACAATTTCCAGAGATTACAAACTTCGAAGCTTTTCTTGTTTATTCTTTAATGTTCAGTTAAAGATTGAAGTTCAGTAAAAGTTTTAAAAAAAATTAGCTATCGAGCCCGAGCCACAGGTCGTTCTTAATTTGGCCCGATCTAAGCCTCGTTGTTCTTATGAAAGCTGTTCTTATAAAATAAGCGTGTGTGTTTCGAAACTCCACAGGCATAAGAAACTGGAAGTTCTTCTTTTTTATTCTTCTTATCTCAATTCAGCAAGCAAGAAATAAATCGCCAATAATTTAATCAGTTTTAAGCCAATTCAGTTCTACACAACCGTAGATGGCCGTCGAGAACTAGAAGATAGACTAAAGCAGATGGTCACCACATTTAAATGCACGCAATTTGTCTTTCTTACTTATTATAATAAGCCGTTGGTGATCTTTCTCTCAGTTTTATGTATGATACTCTAAATTTCTAATCAAGTTAAACTACATTCTCCTTTTAATTTTTCATTTTACGAGAAACTACTGAGTAATTTTCAACAGCTATTTGGCCTGAAACGAACTTTCTTTTCTATTCATGAAAAAGAACTAAGTTTTTGATTTAAAAAGTATCTGTTAAACCTTCGTCTTTGAGGTGATTTAAAACTGGTTACAACATTAATTAAATAATATTTTTAAATTCACAGAGAATATTTTTGTTATTTAAGAGAATATTCCACGCTCTTACTATAAAGAAGGTTTGCCGGTCAGTGGGAAGTGAAGGATTTAGATGCTTAGTTCACACTGACATCTTTGCTCCATTCAGAGAAATCTGCCGGCCATTTCTAGTGACACAGAACTACCATCCGGCTCAGATGTTCACAGCCCGGCTACAAGCTGTTCTTGTCCTACCGGCAGCTTATAGGAAGGATTCGCTTCCGTCCGCGATATCTGCCTGCTGTTTTGTTATAGAGTGTATTTTATAGGAAAGGTAATAGACACACAACTTCTATTTATGCTTTACGCCTAAAAAGAGCCGGTTTTTATTTTCAAACTGAAATTAAAACCATTGGTTGATGGATGAATATTTCAGACTAATCATAAATTCGTCTATTTTAGTGTATTGATCGTGCTAAGAGTCTCGTGTCTTTCATTCTTAAGTGAACAACAAAGATTTAAAAGTTAAGAGATGTTATCGTCCCAGTTAAATGGGAGAAGAGCTAACACATTTTTAACGATGCATTAATAATGGTAATAAATCCTCTATACTGTAAATCATATGAAACACATTGCTTTCTGTTTGATCAACAGTGTAAACCGGACTGTGAGAATGAACTAGAATAGCATCGCTAAGCTATTAAAAGTTGCAAATTACTTGGGCTTAGAAACGAATGACGGGATGTTGTATCGAGGGCTATTCCGCCAGCTGCCACGGACTCCTCTTAAAGTGAAATTGATGAGTTGTTGAACCTAAAAATAGCAACGCGACAGCAAGTGCTCATGGGAAAAATCCTCTGAGCAATTTTTTTGTCATTTCTAGCTACACATATTTACATTATTCACGTATATATATAAAGTAATCTTGCCCGTTAATTGTTCAAGATCTAAAGATAGCAAGGTAAATACTTCCAAATAATTTGTCTTTACTAAAGTGACAAGTCAATGTAGCTGTTTATTTTTTTGTACAACCTTATATATAAAAAGGTTTTTTAAACTATCAAGCGAGTGCAGTATTCGATTGAATAAGTGTGGTCACTTTATTTTATCGACTTTATCGCTCCAATATAGACGCGAAATAAATTTACAGAGAAATGTGCGCAAGCGATGGCATACTCATTTCCATTTCATTTGTTTCCCAAGAGTTGATTATGATGAATATTTTAATAAATAATGAATTTTTCACAAATACACATATAGAGCGTCAGTTAAGCGGGTGGACTCATATAGCGAGTCTGCCGGCAGGACACGGTTAAAATTGACCATTAGACTGAAGTGTTTGCGCCTATTAACACTTTTTCCATCTGGTAAGGATCCGCCAAGCAAAAGGGTTTCCCACAGATATGAAGACTTTGTCCTCCATACAAGCCTAGCAAGCGCTCAGAAAGGCGGTCACAGATTCAACTTCTAAGGTGAGTCTATCAGCTGTCTTTGAAAAAAGAAGACTCGCTCTACGGCAATTGTCTTTTGTTTGGAGTTAGAAGAATGAAAGAAAAGCTCAAACGACATTTGGACCACACTTTTTAATAGTGGTTTTTTTTAGCTTTCCTGTTCGCTACTTGTTGAGTCAGTATGGTTTTACACCAGCATTGAACGTGATAAGTGGATCGCCAGTTGTTCTCGATACAGACTGAGCTTGTTATCATACTAAGTTTTAACCTTGGTATCTAACAAATAATATCTTTGATTGCAAACTGAAGCAATTTCTTGTTATTGAATTCGTCACTCTGTAAAACAAAAATTCATATCACAGATATAAGAGAACCGGAGTTTTAATAAAAATCGACTCAGGGGTCAGATATAAAAATCTTGTTTTTCAGGAAAACAATGCTCGAAAACACAGATAAATTAAAACAATATTGTGGTGGGCGTTTGCCATTATTCCATTACTATCTTACTAAGAATTTGTTGTAAGATTTAAAATCTGTTCAAATCAAAGTTTTAAAAGTGAGACTTTGTGGAATATTTGAGCTTTGTGCGGCAAAAACTATCACATTAGAAAAATAACATGCCTTAAGTTATACTTTAAGAACTCATAGGTAAGTGTTTTTTTTTAACAAAACTAGCAATTCTTAGTTTTTCGTGCAGTCGTCAATCTATTCTTTTAGCACTACTAACATCGACCTTGGTGTTTTCGTCGGTGTCTTTGATAGTAATAGAAAAATAAAAGATGTGTTGCCATTCAAAGAAGATTTGAAAACAGGGCGCAACTCCCTAAGCAAAATACAAGACAAGTCACAAAAGTTAATTATTTGCATAATACAGTAATAGCGAAACCTTTTCGGTTCTTCATTTTCTGTTCAACTGAGTTGCACTGCAAAAGATCCCTTTTTAACCACCTTCTGACTCAATTCAAAAGCCATAGCTGTCTAAACTAAACGCTTCTCCAAACTAAGTCACTGCATGCGATGAAAAGGATCTGCTGTAGTTTAATTAAATTGATAAAACAAGCGGCTCAAAAAATACTAAACATTGATAAGTCTGACAAAAGTTGTTGAATTGTTAATATAAAAAACATTAAGAGAAAACCCTCTACAAAGGATCAAGCAAGTCAAATATTACATTTTTGTTTTGTGTGTATACTTTTTAGATGTCGTCGAAAAATCGAAAATTTGTTTGTCTGAAAAGCAAACAGACTAATGGAACGGAAAGCTCCACTCGACTGGTTTCAGAATTGTAGTTTCAGGAAAAGATACCGCTTACCAATAATTGCTATTAGAAACTGAAAGGAAAGTCACACATATGAGTTTCTTAAACAAATTTTGGAAGTTCGCACTTAATTTCAAAGTGTGTGGCTTCATGAATTTAGATAACTTAATTTATCTCTTAAGTTGAATGTCTGAAATATGATGTCAACATTCCCAATTGAACTTTCGCGTGAGAGGTCGGTCGTTTTATAAAAATTATATACAGCATTAACAAGTGTTGATCTTTAAAGTTCTTTTTATCTACTTCAAGATTTAAAGCTGTACTTTATCTCCTTTATGATTAAAATCGCTTTGAAAGTGCTATTAACTTTTTGTTACGGCGGCTCTCGCTTTTTTAATTTCTGTTCCGATATCGCACAATAATTACCAGAGAGTATTGGCAACTTCGGCTGCAGTTTTCCATTGGAACTGAATAGGTTGTTTTGACTTTTTTTTTCATTTTACCTTTTACCCTGTTTTTCGCCACAGACACGGTTTTACATTAATATAAAACCTGAAAAACGATTTTTAAGAATAAAAACAAACTGAATAAATAATCAATTCGACAAAAACAATTCCGCCAAACGAAAAATTTGTATGAAACTTAAACTAAGAAAAAAAATTGATCTTCAAGTTCATAGTCAATTTTTTTGAGAAAAAAAAATTGATCGCTAATTCTTCGTTTTGTACTGCTCAGCGAATTGGATTTCTTAATTCTTCTTTCCGGCAATCTCAACTCTGTGCCGCGTAAATCTAAAATTAGTACTTAGGATTTTCTGCCATTTGCAGAGTTAAAAACGATTTCTGTTTCTGGTTGCAGTTTGCAGCTGGCCCACGCTCTAATATTAAATTGTCTCTAAAACACCCTAGAAAAAGTGTTTACAAACAATGACGACTGAGCAGCTGTACTGTGCTCGCTTAACAGAAGTCGCCACCAAAGTGTTTTGGCAAGTTCTTGAACAAAGCTATTCAAATGTCTCCTATTGGCACCGAAGAGAAATAGAAGCGAAACTACGTTTTCTTGCTACCCAACCTTAAACTGAGTTTAAAAAAAATTACCCAACCTTACTGACAGGTAACTAAAAAACATGAAGCATTAAGCTTAAATTACCGTTTGCATAAGAGGAATGTAATAAGCAAGGTCCAGTTCAATAGTTATTTGAATGACCACGGACAGTTCAGGTGGGATTTGAAACAGAAAATTGCTAAACTTGAAGCAGTTGCATCATCCTATTCATCAGGTGTTATACGAAAGGAAAACATTTATTTCAGGAAGTATCTTCAAGTTCCTGAAGATGTATCAGTCAAGGAAGTAAATTTTGCCAACCGAGCTGCATCCCATATCACTGACACAAGAAAGACTGCAAATGAACTGTTAGAGTTGCTGCAGAAAAGAAAGGCACTTCAGTTTAACTATCAACTTGAGCTGAAAAAGTGGGCAGCGAGTGAGCATGGGGCAACGACAGCATTCATTGGCCAGCTTGAAAAGTTGAAAGCGAAGTTTGTAGATTACAAAAATAATGTTTGTCATACTGCCAAGGTCCTTTCGAAAAAATTCACTTTGCCAACTTTATCAGATTATTTATAAGAAAGAGAAAGCGACGGAGGCAAAAAAGAACAAAAGAGTAAAACAAAGAAAAAATGCAAAACAACTAAACTCAGAAATGTCCAACAACTACTTCACAAAAGTGGGTTTAGTGAAGAAGAAATGGAGCAAATATGCCCCACAGAATATGGGGCAAATAGTAAACGGAGAATTGCACCTTCTCAGATAATAAACGTTGCTATAAAGCATAGAAAGACAAGCCTTTTGTCTTTAAAGGCCATTGATGCATTTGACACTGAAGCTGAGATTACTTCGGGCACATCTGACTCAGAATCATCTGAAAGTGACAGTAGTCGTGACAACTGAGTTGACACATACTTTTCTGTAGTTCAGATATAGAATGCATAACTGTATAGGTTCATGCTTTTGCTGTATAATAATACCAGATAGACTGACTGGGCATGGTATAAATCCAGATGTGTCCACGCCCACACCCTCCTATGTCTAAATTTTCACTTGTAAGATTAATTATTTATTAGGGAAATTTTATGGTTAAAAATGGAATACCCAACCTTCTGGTTAGTTACAAAATGAATTACCCAACCTATTTCTCTTCGGTGCCAACCTGCGGTATAAAAACTGAACGGTCCCTAATTATGAACTACACGACACCTTTTCAGCGTCGCCAGTCAACGTCGGTCGTGACCCATTTACAAGCACAAAATACTGCGTGAGGTTGAATTTTGTTTACAGTTTGATAAATCCACATGCACCTTACCCGAACACGAGCGCGATACCCTAGCTTAAAAAATTGTACTTACCGTTCAAACTCATTTTCAATCTCGAATATTGCATTTCTAGCGTTCTGATTGGCAGACACCAGTCTCCTCTAGGCCAATTTAACGGCTATTACGGTTAATGCAAAAATTCATAAACGGCTATATGCGTAGACTAAAATGAACGCGCTCTTCACTTCACTTAGAAAAATTGTTAAATATTTGTGTCATCCATACTTTGACAGTGACACGTGATCCGGTGTAGTTAGCTATGATCTAATGCGCATGCTTACAGGGAGTTCTCAAGTGTTTTGATCAGCGTTTTCAGTGATCACTGTTGTTATTCATTAACTAATATAAGGTTTGTTTTATCTTTAACATTAGCATCATTTTATTCATCACAGGCATACTCCATCTTGCTTTATTTTCATGTACAACTGAAAATTCAAAAGCCTCAACACGCATTTAGGGTGGATCATTTATTTCATTCAGCGTTGATTTTTGTTTCATTTAGGGTTAGTATTTCATTTAGCGATGACATTAGGTGCTCATGAACCTCAATACGCTACTAAGGTGTATTGCACCCTGTTTACTTTCATGTACACCTAAGTAGTTCAAGAACGTAGCCAATACGCTACTAAGGTTTACTCGACTTGTTCACTTTCATGTACACCTGAGGTGTTAAACAACTTAACCAATACGCTATACTAAGGTGTATTGCACCCTGTTTACTTTCATGTAAACCTGTGGTGTTCAAAAATCTCAATACGCTACTAAGGTGTATTGCACCCTGTTTACTTTCTTGTACACCTGTGGTATTCAAAAACCTCAAAAAACGCTACTTAAAAGTACTGCACCCTTTTATTTAACGAACACCTGAGGTGTTTAAGAACTTCAATACACTACCAAGGTTTACTCGACTTGTTCACTTTTATGTACACCTGAGGTACTCACGAACCTTAATTTGCTTCTAAGGTGTACTGCACCCTGTATACTTTCATGTAAAACTGAGGTGTTCAAGAACTTAATTAATGCGCTACTAAAGTGTACTGCATCCTGTTTCCTTTCATGTACACCTGAGGTGTTCAAGAACTTAGTCAATACGCTACTAAAGTGCACTCGACTTGTTCAC
>JANVCF010030011.1:0-13891 GCA_025388745.1 Hydrozoanthus gracilis
GCTCGAAGCTTTGTTGGAAGTGCCAAATCTACGACTATAATCATTGTTGAAGGTAGAATTGAAGAACAAAGAAATTTTTAAATCACCGGCGATTTCACTGCTCAGATTCTGAGTCTTTACTGTAATGTTAACAAGATCATGGATGGATTGCAGCTGTGGATTGCTTATATTAACGCACTTAATGTTAAAAATTTTTGTCCTAAAGCTCGAAATTCTGCGTTTCGTTTTTTTTTCTATGATGACTGCATGATTTAAAGAATTAGTTATAGGAAGTTTACCAGAACAAAGCTTTACGGAATAGCCATTGTCGGTGTTGATTGACTTTGTACAAGTTTGGAGAAACATTTCTCTAAGTAGACCATATGAGATGCCCTTTAAGTTCCTAAACCTGAGACAAACATTTTCTGTCAACACCATGACGGAGCAGTTCGAGTGTTGGACTCATACTTTAAGAGTTGTGAGTTCAAATTCTCGGCTAGACCACTATGTCGTGTTCTAGAACAAGATACTTTTAAAACCTGTCTTGTTCCAGTCGACTCAGTTGTACAAACAACTTTTGGTGGAAAACTTGCGACGGGTTAGTATCCAAATGAAGCATTAGTACATAAAAAAGACTTAATTTCATTTTCTTTTCCAAAAGAACTAATTCAGTTACTCAACGGTGATCATAAAGGGTGAAGAAATCATTTTAAAATTGCTTTGAATGCAGTAAGTATATATTTACAGTTCTCTTACGGTTCTCTCATAGTTCCTCCGCGGTTTGCAGTACCAAGCGAGGTTTACCATACCGGGTACGAGGGTTGGGATACAACTTTGACATGCGATATTTTCGGATATCCACCACCACGAATAACATGGTCACGAGCCTGGCAACATATGTCAAGGGATCGTCACGTGACTGCGGGTAAAGAACTGATAATAAAGAAAACTGTCTACGAGGATGCAGGTCCGTACATGTGCCGTGGGACCAACAAGCTGGGAACAGTGTTCGCTATGATTGTGTTGCGTGTTGATCCTGTTGGTAAGGCATTTACCATAAATCTTCATTACCGTTTCTTGTTCAAGTGACAGTAAAACATCGAGGCATTCTTGAATTAACTGAAAATGAGCGGACATATTACAATTTTGAGGCAGTTAAAGCAACTTCTTAACAAAATCATCATTGATTTTAACAAACCAACAATCACAAAAATTTAGTTTTCAGCATCTTGGATATTTTCTGTGTTAGGAAATTTCCAAATGTCTTTCTATTTCTGATCGATGCTTGTTGATTTTCCTTCTCTTAGTTAAACCAACTATTACAGTTACCCCACGCAAGTTAGTTAAAGTTCGGTCTATCAAAGATGTGGTAAGAGTCAAGTGTGCAGCAAAGGGATCTCCGATACCCAGCGTGGAATGGAGCAAGGAGGGACGAGTACTGCCCATTAGAAGTTTTTTGACAGGCAAACACAGGGAGCGGTCCAGTGAGCTAACAATCCCCAACTTTCAACCCAGTGATGTAGGCACTTACACGTGTACTGCCAGGAATTATGAGAACGGCATTGCTGAGGCACAAACCTATATTGGTATGATATGGTTTTGAGTATAGCTGTTTAGTACCATAATTAACACAATTTGGATAGAGAAAGAGCTCTAAGTATTTGATTTGTTTACTGTTTGTTAACTAAACAAAAAACAGTAAAACAAACTCCTCTTCCTATATTGTTGATTTTACTCGTTTTCCTTATTTTGTTTTAATGCTGCTAGCAGCGTTCTTTTGAGAAATAAAAACACCTCTTGTAAAATACTTTCTGAGAAAAAAAGTATGCAGCATGATGCAACAACGTAATGCAAAAAGTCCTTGTAAAGTAATAATAATTGCCTTTCAGCAGTTGTTACTTCAAATGTGCAGAAGGTGCCTCTGCGATAGTATTATGTTTCTTTTTGCTGTTCTTTCAGACTTCGTGGAATGCGATGATCCGGGTTCCCCGGAAAACGGCTACAAAATTGGTTCAGAGTACTGGGCAAACAGAACAGTAAACTTCATGTGTGATCCGGGATATCATCTTGAGGGTCCTTCACAAAGACTGTGTCTACCTCATGGAGAGTGGAGCGGTGTTAACACAACATGTATGTTAGACTTCAAGATTTCGTCGAGGAAAGTTGTCACCAAGTAGAATTTTTTGGATAATGTAGATTAGTCTACAGGTGTTATAAAAGTTTGGATTATTCCTCTCAACCTTAAGTGTTTGCTCAAGAGAGCTTGAAATGATATGTAGCTGTTTAGATATTTTTACGAAACTACTATTCTTCTTCTTTAAAAAGCCAAAATCTGTTCGATTTATGAAACATTTTTTTCCCTTCTCATTCTCCCCCCCCCACTTCCGCCGCTGCGTCGTGTCCGTGAACACAATGACGTCACGTTCTGAAGCATAATGTCACTGTTAACAGGTCATCGTTTGTGTAGCACTCCTGGTGCTCCAGAGAACGGTTTCAGGGTTGGTGATGCTTTCTGGGAAGGAAAGAATGTGACGTATGGATGTCGTCAAGGCTTTTGGCTGAGAGGATCTCGCGTAAGATTCTGTAATACAACTGGCGATTGGACCAATGAAACTCCAAATTGTATAGGTGAGGTGCAGTTTCGCTCGTTTCCAGTTAAAAGTATAACCAAGAACTGCATTGCTCCAATGATTCCAAACATATCACCATTTGGTAGAGTCACGTTTTACATACCAGCCTGATCGAAAACCTCATAAAGTAAACAAAAGAAGCGCAACTTTTGATTGTTACTTTTATACATTTGTGCGTAATAGTTTGATGAAGGTAACAGGCTACTGAAGCAAATGTTGTTTCTATCAATGAACAAACTAATCAATCATGTCCTTTGGCATGTAGGGTAGCAACAGAGGCAAACATTGTGAAGCAGAGGGAAAATCCACAAAAAGCAAATTTGACAAATTTTTTCGTTTTCTCTGCAGCTACGCGTCGATGGACTCGTTGGATGTCATCGTTGCCAGGTAAGTTGGTCAGTAGCACCACAACAGGAAGCCTAGATAGATCAATAAGTACTACAGGAAGTCCGAAATCTTTCGAAATCCCAAAAAATTGATTTTTTCAACGAAGTCTTTCATTCTGTTATGCATGATTTTTCCAAGCATTCCATTTTTTCCAGCGTTGATGTTATAAAACAGAATTGCGAGAATTGACCACTGACATCGGTAATAATATTTCCACTACTAGCGTATACTTGGCCAGGACTATTGACAAAGAAATCATCATTTAAGGTCGCGAAACTTCTTTAAACACGTGTAGTTGGAATAGGATAATTACTCTTAAGACAAAAAATAAATTATGACTATAATTAGACGTGTGACGTTTGAGTAAATCCAAATTAGTATCGCCCGTGATATAAAATAATATAGAGTTTCCTGTTGAGGAGAAACGTTCAAATTCTTCATTAAAATATTCTGGTGAACAATTGTGTTGGCGGTATATCACACCACAAGTGATATCTTTTTGTTTTTCAAAACTAATAAATAAATCCATAATTTTTGAAAAGCTTCATTTGTTATTCTTTCTAGCACCGTATAATGAAAGCATTCATCAATAATGAGCACTGAGCTCCCAGAGGATGAAGGTGTGGGTACATACTCAAATGCATAGCAAGGATTTTGAGCAATAAGTACAGTACCCTATATTAAAGTTGCATTTTTTGTCTCTATAAGCCCAACTAAACTGAAATGAAGGTCAAATTACTGTCAAAAAAGTGTTACTAGATTTTCTAGGTTTCGGTGTACACTTCAAATATTATCAATATTGTAAAAAATGGTAAAATAAAGCTAGATTCGGCTCGTTGTTTAGCGAAAGTACTGCAGACTTTTAATATGGCTGACTGATTTCTCGCTCTGTGATTGGTCAATTTGAGGTCCTTATGATGCCGTACTGACCCCGTTTTGTCAATTTTGTTTACAATGATTCCAGGTTCCAACTAAATGCAACTGAAAAGCGAAAACAAAACGTTCAATGCCTGGGTAGCTCCTGAGGATTTTTTTTTTAAATGACGAATTTGATTCACCGTGCTTTGTGCATGATTTAAGTTTGCCGAAATGTTTGCTATTAAATTAAAAAGCTGTTCAGCAGGAACGAGAAGACTCGAGTAAAGAAAATAATTGGCAAGTTTATTGCAGGTGAAAAATATAATAACACTACCATTTGCAAAGAAAACTGAACTAAAAATGAGAATTTCGAGTGGTGTTGTTCAGTGAAAAACGAGAGTTTCAATATCAAATCAGTACCTGTTCATTTTCTTGACAAGTTGCTGTGTTGTTTTTCAAAACGCTGGACAGCCGTCGGCGACGGTTCAACCGAAAAGTTTCCAAAACTGAAACGAATATATACCTTGTTCTCTATTACAAAGTTTTCCGGAGCCTTCGCCCAATAACACTAGCTGTTAAAACACTCCTGAGTCGCCGTTTTCCTTGTATTAAAAATAATCGCAGATCTATAGGTTAGACAAACTGCTCAGTTCGGTACAGTAAACGAGTCTTCTCCACTCGGAAAACAGACAGTTTGAAAACATCCAAAGCTCCTCGAAGAGCTGTTCTTCAATTGAAGAGCAAAAAATAGCCAAACGTTCTGTTTGGAAAAGGTCAATATAAAGGTTATCCTATGCTGGAGTTCTCCGGCGAAAACGCTGTAGGTCAGTTTAGTCATTACAAAAACATCCATAGTTGAACTGTAATTACGTCGGCGCCATTTCGGCTTTTCGCATGAATGACACCTTGCAGGTCGAGCAAATTAATCAGAAAGCTGCAAAAACACCACAAATTTACTTCCAGATTGTACGTTACTTGTGATAGTGAGAAACGTCCATTTTCGAAGTTGTTTACAGATATGAATGTCATCCAACAGTTCACTGGAGCAACACCTGGTTCTTTCAACAACTGCATGTGGGGAAAACAACATTTCTGGCTTGAAGCTTGTCAGCGAAACGCCTGCGGATTCGACGAATGTACTTTTCAAAACAGTGATTATTCACAGCCTAGCTGATTTACCATTCCTGAACATTTATACAAATTCTTGAAGAAACGTTTCATAACTATTGTCATTGATAGTTTGCAGAAAAGTTTCTTCTCGAGCAAGGTCGTTTCGCTTCGACGGCCTCGACTTCACTGAAAAACTTTGTAACTTTTGTACTGTTTGCGAGCCAATAAAAACTCCTTTGTACCTGTCAACTTGTCCGACTGACTTTTGTCGCATCTTCAGTTGAAAGCCATATAATAAATATCTTATTAGCCTCGTTTTCTTGTTCCTTACGTAAATTATGGACCCGAGTTTTTTTCTTCCTTTCTTCATGGCCCGCACGTTTCGCGCTTGGGGTCCCTAACTTTCCGTACGGACCTCGCACTCGGCTAATAAGATGTATGTATAAAACTGTGTGGTAAATTCCAACCGCTTTGTAAACGCTAGCTTGATAACTTTAAGTTTGAATCGTAAATATTATCTAAGTTTGTATTTTTAAACTGAAAATGTCGAGATCATGTAAACTTGGAAGACTTTCCACATGCCTACTAAATGGAACGTTGCTGGGAAATATGTTATTAAATTGGCCGTGAAAGGGTGGAAACAGGCTGTAAGATTGAAATATGGTAGCTGTATTGTTAACTCCAACATTTTTATATCGGTTTCAAACGGTTTTATTACGAGTTGTTTACAATCCGGTAATAATATAGTAAAAGAGAAGCGAAGTCCGAAATCTGAACTATTTGAAATACATGTGCCAAAAATGAATAAAAATAGTCTTAATTATTGAAATCAAAGCAAAATAATTACCTGGCAGCGTCTCTGTTGCTTGCTAGTAGAGTCAACAAAACAGCTTTGTCGGCGTGGATTAGTTAATTAGAACTTATGATGAAAATACTATTGATTTGTCTATTCTGATCAATAGTTGCTCTTTCAACAGAGTTTTGTTTAAATTTTAAGCTTCGATTTTCTTTCCCTACCTTAAATGAAGTTACTTAGCTAATTTAGGGTACTAAGCTTAATTTTACAAATAAATGTTCGTGGTTGACCTTGTACGAAAGCCGCCGCGATATTCACGGGAAGGGTAGCCAAGATTTGCAGCAGAATAGTTTTTTGATGGTAAACGCCAAGGCTGGCTGTAATCTTATCGAGATTGATTATAAACTGGCTCCTTGGCCGCAATCTGATAATAATTGAGTATGGTGTCTTCCCTAACTGAACGACACCATTTTTGACCTAATCATAAGCAAAGTTATCAGTTTGCTTGTTTCTGTCAGATGCGATACCAATGTTCTGGCTTCTGTATTGAAAAAAGGGGTTGAACTGTTTTTTGTTATTATACCGTAGGGCATCAGTTTTCATCCACCCTTCTCCCCAGTAAATACTACAAGAAACTCAACGAGTGGTTGTACCCTGTGACCAGCGGTCCGTACAAGTGGACACCATGTTATAGAGCAAGGAGTAACGGCTGGAGCGGCAGTACCTTTCATTCGTATTGCAACAAGAGGGGTGAGACGATCACCTTGATCAAAGTAGGAAGTTATCTTTTTGGTGGTTATACTGACGCAGAGTGGAGTAAGTACCGATGCTTGTATATATATCTAGGTATGAAAGAATGTTACAGTTGTGCTACGATAGTAATATAACTTCATAACACTTAATCAAGGTACATAAAACGCTTCTACATTTATAGTTTTAGCGATCACAAGATGCACATAATACAGTGCATCTATAATAAATCTTTTTTTAGGGAATGTTTCAGGTTACTAGCTTTATAGTAAAAAAGAGATATGTCACTATAGCTTTAGTAGACGAGTTAGTAGACGATCGGCCATTTTGTTTTAAGTTGGCAATTGAACAGAGCGAATACTTACATCAGTCTACGGAATAACCTCTAATTTGCGTACGTTTTCAACGCACGTGCCTCGTTTTCATGATAGCCAAGATCCATAGGAACAGATGATAGTAGTATGCACCGAGTAAGCCCCTTTTTTGCGGGGGAATAAATTATCTCTAGGATAACGTCATGGCTCATGAATAAAATGCGGGGGAATAAATTATCTCTTTTGTTTTCCAACCTCATGAATAGAATGCGGAGCTGGTATAAAGTCTTTTGTTATGACAATGATTCCAACGTTCCAACGGTCGTTTTCTAAAATGGCGCCAAATGCATTAATTATTCAAAACAGCTATTGTTATCCAGCTAGAACCGGTTTCGATATGACATCATGTTGCTATTTTTATATTTGGAGAAGACGCTATAAAGCGAGCAAAGCCAAGCCGTACTGTCATTTTAGCAGCGAGAGCCAAGCAACAGCAAACTTTAAGAAAGGTACAGCGAGTTATGGATACAAGGAATGAAATAAACAAATAAAAAAAAACTTAATCCTCCATCGTATTCTTTTGACAGCTGTCAGCGCGATTTCGCATTTTAACGAGGCGGTAAATGGTTGAGGGAGTTTTTGAATATTTAATTAGGGCGCTAGCAAGCACACCAGCATTTGAAGGTTAAACTGTAAAAGAAAAGACGAAACACTGAAGATTGATTCCAAACACATTTTATTCTACTTTTTATTAACTACACTTCTGATAAAATCATACGAGATCTGACCCGTTTTCCATTTTGCTTCTCTCTGACTCAAAATGTTGCTTACGACCAAATTGGACGTTTGTATGGGTAAAGTGCCCATAAGCATTACACAGTTGAACACGTCCCGTAAATATGTCCGGTTCACATCAAGTCCGCTGTGACAAATATCACTTTTCAGACTGGTTAGCGGCGCAATGACGAATCCTTCCCTTCATTTAATAGGTTAGTCTATGTTCTCAAGCGTGCTTATTTCGATCGAGTGGAACACTGTAGTAGACTAATGCCGTGCAAAAACGGAAGGATTCCTTTGAGGATACTATTCCAAACAAAAAAGACCCGGTTTGACGACCTTTAAGGTCCAGCAATCCCATTGCTGGATTTGGGAAGCTCTTGGTATCGACCATGTACTTGAGCTTCATAAGACCAAGGTATGAGACGTGTGGCTGTGGAAGAAGGTTTTTTTTGAGCTGCCTTCCATCTTGGAGAGACTGGGTGTTGTTAAATAACTATAACTTCTTTGCAGTTTATATCTACTTAGTTGTGATTATGTATATAGGTACATAAAGTAAAACTCCACGATAGTTTGTTCCAATAAATGATTGATTGATTGATAGTGTAGTTTTCCCATTTTATTACATTTGGCTTATTATTTGTACCTCTAGTTTATATTTTAGTCTATACCACAAGTGAGTTAAACACACCCTATATATTTTGGGCCTTACTGCTTATCAGTCCGGAGGCATTGGTATTTATTATTTCATGGTAATACAATATTACAAAAAGTCAAAACTTGTAACTTTCCAAACCAATTTCGCATCACAAAACACATGTGCGGAAAACAAGATTTTGGATCGAGCTTAACAGTAGTTTAATGAATCAAACTTACCATGACTGTTCGTTTCAAATATGACAAGTAACATGTAAGTCTATAAATAGCTTGATAATTACAATAGTATTAGGGCTGTGGAGATAAAGGGACAGAAGGCAAAATACGAAAAGTTAACCTCGTTCGATATCGCATTTTGCTACCACTATCCCGCTGATAGGCTTTGTTCAAGAAACAGTAAATGTCTTACAATGCTAACAACATTTGAAACGTAGCAATCAAGTGAAAGTGTCAGTCATACAGGTAAAAGAAATGCATGAAGCAAATGGCAAAGAAAACATCGCAGAGAACCACAACACAAGTGCAAATTCGTGGCAATATTTTGAATTAATCATAGACAAACTGGTAAACCTGTTCTAACAGAATCACCAAGTAACAAATAAAGATTTGAAAAACATACTTTACATGGCGATTGGTCGACGATTGGTCGCAGTTTTCTTCAAAAAACAGACAAATGAAGTTACAAGAGTTTTCATGGTTGTGCTTAAATCATCACTTTTTGTAATAGTTTATATGCGAAATAAGACAGGAAAATACGGAAACAAGAGCCTAATGCTATGTTAGAAAGCTTCTTCGTCGGCTGCCATGTTGCTGAACATGCAAACAAGGCTCGCGCGTTGAAAACGTATGCAAATTAGGGCCGCGTTCATTAACGCCTAGAAGGAACTTGTTGTAAGTTTGATTAGCCTTTTAGCTCTCTTTATTCGGTATTTGCATTGTAGTTTACATTTAACTCGTTATTTTGCTAAGTTTTGGTGTGATTCTTCATCGTTCGGACGAATGAAGAATTTTAAAAAATTCGGCTGAAGACGTTGATTTGTTAACGAATCGTCGTTTTAGAGCAAGGTGAATTAAAACTTATGGTATGGTTGTATTGTTTTTTTTTTTTATAATCATATATAAAGTTAATGTATGTTTTTAGTTAATATTACTGAAAGAATCATTGTAGCAACTTTGGAGTTGTCGATAAAAAAGAATGATTTGTTCATTTTGTTTTACACAGGTTCCAGCAGTGGGTATATATATTCTGTCAACTCCTTCCTTTTCTCTTTTGTCAACAAATACAACCTTCCACCTTTCAAGATGAAGATAAGAAACGACAGAACTTCCAATGCCATATACTGTTCTTCAAGTTACGGGCCAACGTTTGGTGGTGGTTTTGACATCTACATTGCTGACAAGGCAACCAGTTCTAAAAGCTCGCAGTCCAGCCTTGGACATACTTATGTCCCACCTCCTGGATACAGTTATGGTTCCTCTAGCACCAAATCGCTTCTGGCGGGATCCTATTCCTTTTATCCATCAGATGTGGAGGTGCTCTACAAAACCGAGATTCTTGTGACCTAACACAACACATCAAATCCCTTATTATCTCCCTGTGCATATAAAATGGCTCTAACATTATCAAAGTCATCAACGGATTTTTTCTTTTATTTTGGTTACAGTTTTGATCAAACAATGTCAGCAAAACCTTCCTTTGTATATCTACATCACTAAAATGCATTATTTTAGCTTGAAAAAGTTTGATAAACCTAAATTCAAAAACTGCAACTGAGTAACAAGAATTACGTTTTAGCTAGAACATTTCCAAAACAACGGTAGCCCATAGGAAACCAATTTGTCATATAAAAACACGTTAACTTTGTTGTCTAGTAATAAGGAGCAACCTCCTTGTTGGTTTTTAGGACTATTTCAAACATTAAAGATGTAATAAGCAAATTTTGTTGTTTTAGTTTATCTAAATTACACTCGGCACACGTCTGAACGGTACCTTAGTCCTTAATCTATCGTTTTGTTAACTCAACAAGCTTTAGAAATTTGTCCAATGTCCACAATCAGTTTTGCATAACACATCTTCTCATAAATTGAGACTGAGAGACAAATACTGCATGTTCGGTTTTAAGTTTCTGGTGGTTTGGCCCTCGAAATGATCAGTTTAAAAACTGTTACTGAAGCAAAATCTTCATATTAGTTTAAAATATCTAAAATAAATGTTTGACCCGTACAACTTCTGCTTCGATACTTGTTACCAGTTTTATAACATAGATTTCGCGGAGAATTTGCGAACACAAAATACCTGTTTTAGTGCCAGAGCTGCGAAAACATTTTAAGCTCATTAGGTATACGCGTGATGTCACATGATTTGAAACTTGGATCAATCTTGCTTTCCCAGTCAAGTTCATACGATCATGGCTAATTTTGCGTGGCTAATGGCCAAGGTTTTGAGCAAAGAAACTCTATATTTTGCTGTAAACGCTGGTATAGAGCAGCCTGGAGTCATTTCAAACCATGTGACGTCATAAATCGCCGACAGCCGTCGCATGTTTTGAATTCTAATCTAACTTTTTTTTTTTTTCCCTTTACGTTTTTCAGTTGACTGTGCTCACGGGTGGCTTCTCCTAAATTGTTCTACAGTTGGTACAGGATTTGCACACAGTTGGGAATTCTGCTGATGAACACTAACTCTTGTTATTTTCAAGTTCAGCAACATACTCAGTTTCGTCTTTAAGTGTTTAATATGACATTAATCTTTATTTGTTGGCACACGCTTTTAGTTTCTTTATTAGTTTCTATACGTGCGCGTTTTTTGTTATTTACCACAGCAGTCTATTTTGGTATTCGTGTATCTAATGGTTGCTGACCTCATTTGCCCCGATGAAGGCGAAGGAACATTCGTCAAATATAAGTACGTTAAATCGACTTGTTTTTGTCTTTATCATTTGTTTAGTTTTGTTTAGGATTGAATTGAGCTAGTATAATCGCATATTAAGAAAAGAAATTGGCTGCCAGACTACTGGCAAATAAATTTGAAAAAAATTGGTACTGTTTTGCCGATCGTAATTTTTTTTTTCGGAAACACACGGATATATGTACTAAAAATCCGGCGGAAAATATGAGACAGATGCACTACTAATATCTCATGTTTGAGGTGAATAGTTTTTCTCCGGGTTTTCCGGTTTTCCTCCCTCCAGATCTGTGCTGTCGAGCAATTAAACAAAAACCACTGGTTTTGGGGATGGGTAACCACTCCTAGCGTAACGACTTGGTGACATTTAAAAATTTTCTCCATGGATGACGTCAGTGAGGTTCATGCAGAAGGTATTAAATCCACTCATAGCCTCTCTCACTCGGCTTCTTCTTATACATACGCTTTAAAATGTGTGTTACAGGGGAACCTAGTTTAAACGACGAGAATACTTTATTTCATTTACAATTTCCCGGCAAGTCATTTTTTATTCACTCAAATCTACTTTAGGGGTTTGTGAAAATTTGAATTTAAACAAATAATTGGTAAAATTATTAATCCAATAATCCTAATTTACGATTAAAATTAAATACAAACAAGATTCAAGTTTAACACTAAATAGGCCGCCATCAAGTCAAGTTTAAAAGATATTTGGGTAAAAGATAATATTCTTTCAAAATATCTCGATGTTCTTTATGTCACTGGGTTTTACACAAATTTCATAGGCTGTTTACTTTCATTTCAGGGACTGCTTTAAACCGTTCTTAAATTCGAGGGATATTTTGTTTTCACGGGAGCAACCTGAGACTTGTGTTGGGACATTCGCGAACAAGTTGTCTGCATGAGATCGTGACAACCACGATAAGCACTAAGGCGTTGTTTACTAGACCTGAAAGGCCAAGCAGCAAAGTATTAGAGAAACCAGAATAGTTCCACTCGATACCGACGAACACGAACAATCCAGCAAACATTCTACTGTAATGTTTAAAACCCCAGGTCGGACCGAAGGTCAATCGGATGCACGTTGTACAAACAAATAAATTAATTACCAAAATGTCAATCCCTCCTCTCAGTTTCTTCGATTCTTCTGGTTCTGTAGTCCTGTGCAAGTACTGCAAACTAAACCCTCCGCTCTATTTGGAAGCTAGTTAAGCTCGCGCAGTTCAAATTTCCGATTGGAAAAAAATTGGACATCGTTCGTCAAAACGTTTTCAAAATTTTGTTTGACAATAATATTACACCTGCTGTTTACCTTGTCATTATGTATGTGTTTTGTATGTAAAATCGACGGCAAAGAATCAGTCTTTAACGGCGAAGAAAATCCTGTGCCCCAGTCTGAACACGCAAAACACTTCTCGTTCACAGCTTCGCAAATGCGAGGAAGAATTTTTTTGATAACGCATGCATTTATATTTTTTTGGCCATATACGGAGTTTTTACCCATATTTGGGTGAATCGAACTAACAGCGGAGTGAGTGAGTGACAAAATCGCCCCCTCACAATATGTCATCCGTTGCACATGTGTGCAATCGGATGACATAAAAAAGGACGTGTTATCATGCAGGTTAATTTTTTTGAGTAAAACAACAAAAACTTCTTAAACTTGCAAACAATCCCTCCACATATAACGGACTTACTGATCAGACAAAGAAAAACTGTTAACAAGAAACCAAAGCACTTGAAGAAATGATACAAGTTAAGCACATATTCTATCAGACGAAACAGTTTATTTTTTTTTCAACTAATTTGGTAAAAACTGTATCAATTCATCCCCTTAGGGTCAGTTCCTAGTGTGAGATGTTAAACTTGACGCTTTTTTTCTCAGCATTTATCAACTATAATTAATTCCCTTCGGGAATGGACTTTAAAACATCCCAAGCTACAGGAACTAGTCACGAAATGACTTGGGAAAAAAACAACAACACGTTGAAGAATCAAGACTATTTTTGTGACTCAGGATTAGCTTGTATGTGGACAAGAGTTTTTAGCAATAACGACTTTATTAAGATTATTTTCTAAACATCACAACTAGGATGTCGTGCTTATTTCTCAATCGTTCAGTTTGTACTTGGTGTAACTGATCGTCTGACCAAATTAGAGGTGTAATTTCTTAATACGTCTTGCTTTTCAGAAATACAGCCGTAACAGCATCAAAAATTTAGGTATAACGTAGAAAGGTGAACGAGGAAAAATTTCTGAATAAAGAAATGTCTCTGCATGGTAGGTGAAAAGGCGTTTACCAAATGCTACTGCTGGTTGATTTATCAATAAATTACTCAGCAGGCAAACTTCGGAAAACCCTTTTTCACTGCGGGTGAAAACACTGAAGCAATCTTTGGTATGTGGCATACCATATTGCAACGACTGAAAATAACCCCAAGAAGGACACAATAAATTTACTCGCCGTTTGGTGTAGCACAGAAAGAGCATTGAGCTCACAAAGGAAACTGACCAAGTCGATCATGGCTGAAGGAGAAACCAAAGCCCGCAAAGTCTCGTGCATTCTGGGAACGAGTACTCTTAATCTCGTAATAACGCTAAGTGCAATTGGTTTTTTTGCCTACTCAACTAACTCCTTAAATAACCGAGTAGCCGTTTTGGAAGAAAAACTTGTGCAAACACAAATCTTCGAAAACGGTAAGCGAGTGACGCGATCCGTGAGCCAAAA
>JANVCF010030122.1:0-13891 GCA_025388745.1 Hydrozoanthus gracilis
TGACGTCACTATTCCGGATTATTCCGGCTATTCTGATATCAGGAGCAGAATGAGTGGAAGAGTATTCCAAGTAATCCAGAATCAGAATAGGTCCCAAACGACTCTTCCGAAAATTCCATATATTCCTATTCCGGAATATAGGCCCAAACGAACGCGCCCTTAGTCACCAAATCGGGCACAGGAAACCAAGCCAGCCACCTATGAAGTTCCGGCGCTGAAAGACTTGGGAAAATCATAATGTCTTTCTCTAGATATGACGCTAAAGAAAGGCCACCCGTATGAAAACTTCCACTAACAAATAAGTTAGCGTTAAACTTTGTCGCTTCTTCGCAAAAGCACGGTAAGCCACTTCAAAACCGACGTGAACAAAAATGATTCAGCATTTTAATCTTTTAATGAGAATCATCAGGTAGTGCTAGTACTTAAACACTACTAGAAGATTATCACTTAAAATTAAGACACTGAATAGCCGTGCTGATATTATTTTTTCTGTGACTTTGTGTTGGCAAAAAAAATGATTTTTACTACTGACAGGGCTGCAGGAACTTTACAAATGTTTGTTTAATTTCCTTGTTACGATTAAGTGTAAAACGCTTGTGTAAAACGAATGTGGCTTGCTAGCTGTTTCGATAACTTTTGCTATTGTTTTGATGATGTAACGTTGCAGCTGTTTAGTTGCACTTTTCAGTTACCGTTAGGTATTACAATAGTTTCAGTAGTTTGTAATCAAACACTGGAATAGTCTAAAAATAACTATTGGGCTGAAATATTGCTCAAACCACGACCATCCTAAAAGAAATATTGTCAACAATCTCTCCAAATGAAACCACACCGACCTTGTATGTTTTTCATGGTGTATGGAATAGTAGTATTCTATTTCACAAGTACATCTTCGAGTACTTGCCGATATAATGTAACTATTTGGCGTAAAGAAAAAGATGAATTTCAGTTCACTGCACCCGGAAACTGCAGTGATTTTCAAGCGGAAGAAAAGTCTAAAGGTGCTGTTTCTCGTACTTGTTCTTGTTCAGGGAAAACGTCCACGTTTGTTGCTGTCAACAGAACATGCGTCGATAACAAAGTATTTGCGGAGCAAAATAGTGAGTACAATTACCTTAAACTCGTCGAATCTTGGCACTTAGGTGAACAATCAGAAAAATAACAGTTCGCTAAAGAGTCATAACAGTTCTGAAGGAAAGGAAAGGTTTCAATTCGTAGAAGCATTGAGTGTTGCTGTTCAACCTACACTTATTCTTTAGCTGGTTATGGTAGATGTGACTGCTTGATGAACGCGGCGATGCTCATTAGGCTCAAACAGTCGCAAAAAAAAACACAGCGTTCAAACAAAAACAGAACACCGAATTTGTATGTGTCCTAAGTTCTTTCCGGCTGGCAGTGTAAAATAAATTTACGTGTGGGCAATCTGCAATTGTATAATATACCAGAAAACCTCCTGGGAATCTTTGAAAATATGTATGCATTCACTCACTGTATTCAAAAGCATAAAAAAATCTTGGAAAACATTCAATCAAAACATGGTTCCACAAAATGGTTAGACCTTATGGGCAATACCTTCCCTTCTACGACATAAATTTTTAGCTTGAAAGGTGAACGAAATGATTGAGCGTTTCTCTCGTGATCATTCAAAAGACAACACCCTAAATGACAGACCAAAGGTTTAGAAAAGAATGGCTCTTTAGTATAGTAATTTATTATTTTTCCAGAGCTATCGATCGTATAAAGTCTCAAACTAACTAACATGACTTGTGACGCATTAAAACTGATGAAGTCATATCTACTCACTTTTTTCTGTTTTTTCTTTCAATGCAAAAACTAAAAAAGCCTTTTATCAACTTAAAGTCATGTAATCTTTAGAATAACAATGGTTGGTATTTAATAGATGATAATTATTAGAACATTCTGTCAGTGCCAACACACATCGCTTATAATTAAAATAAATGATCTCTACTTGTAGTTTGAAGTATTAATTTATGACAATAAAACTCTGCAAAATTTTTATGTAGTATTCAATTACTGGTGTGATACTTTTATTGCCAACTGAGTTGCATTTGTTTCAAGATCTTAATTTGAGCAAACTTTGTAGATCGCTCCACCATACTGACGATACTGTTAAGACGAACATTTTCAAACTAACGCATAACTGTTGGCTACTTTCTTAGTATGCTGACCTAGATTTTATCATAAACTCATCACTCGAGCGTTGTTTTCTTTACCTCTATCAGCTGATATGTTTATGAGTTTACTACAGGTCACTAACCGATGGGCAATCTCAACATGACGCAGTTTTTCGTGCAACTAGTTTCAGTTCGCTGTTATAGATGTTCTTGGTATACTGTAGGTCGAAAAGAATATGTAAATTATTAAGTCACTATATAATTGTCTTGAATTTTTTAACGTCCTGCGAAAAAACACACATGCTCTGATAATTCCATTAAACAAAATTTTACACAGTAACACTACCAAGAGGCTTTAAAGAGTTTACGCTGGGTTGTATGCCATGTAGCTTTAATCTATTGTGGCAATTATAATGTGCTGATTTTGCCATGCACACTAAATACTTACCCGATTTTGGAAGATCGGGACAAACATTTTAACAAAAATATAACTGAAACTATATTGGCCGAGCAACGTTTCGGCATGTTACTGACGCCATTGTCAAGTTAAAATGAAGTGATATATGTAAGTAACTTAATAACTTAAACTGAGATAAATTGAGTAAAATTAAATGTATGTAACCATTATTTAGAAAAATGAAAAGAAATAAAATAAAAGGTGTCAGGTAAATAGCTTCGCACGGATTGAGTCAGATTGAGAGTTTAAACTGAGTTTAAATTTTCTGATAAAAAACAAGTTCATATTTAAGACAATCAAATTTGTTCCTGCATTTTCGGAGAACTGAGAATGAATAAGATAAGTTATTAGCGTTAGTGCCGTGTTTCTTGATGACGTGTTTGCCCACCACAGAGCTTCTTGTTTTGTGTTCAACAACGCGTTGATGCAAGTGCCGGCGTGTGTATCCTACAACGCATTTTTGATTTACAATATTGACCTTCTTCTCCCGTCTTTTGATGGTTTGGTCGATATTCTGGCTTGTAAACACCAGTTCAGTTGGTTTGCCTGTTAAACATGATAGTTATTCTAGTTGTTTTTTCACGGTGTTGCTTGCTTGCTGGTCTTTGAACGGGAGGACGATTTTCCCTGATGTTAAGATTTGATAACTTTGAAGCAATAAGTTTCCTGATGATTGGATCAGTAAAAGTTTCTGGATACTTAAATTCTTTGACGATAGATTTCAGGTTTTATCACTCCTCCGCAAACATTTCTCGGGACATATATCACTTCATTTTAGCTTGACAATGGCGTCAGTAAGTGCTCGGCCAACATAGTTTCAGTTATATTTTTGTAACCCAATATAGTTGTGGAAAATGCAAATTTTAATTTTCGAAATTTCATTCAAGTGTTGAGCTCCATATCTTAAAAGGCATCGTACATAAAGCTTATTGTTATACAAATGATGCAAAGTAAACTGCTAAGTGCAAACTGGGATAGTTTCAATACATTTCTTTGATTGATAACATACAAATTATTATTTTTCTTATAATTCATAGATGCGACTCTAGATTGACTCACTTTGGAATCTTTACAATAATGAAACACTTTTCTTGTCTAGTCTTCAATTATTTTTAAAAATAACTCTATTGAGTTAAGGTCTTCTGCCTATGGCTATACATACTTTTGTGCAAAGTTTTGCTACTTCAAACCCTGATTCACAAAGAGTGATAACTTAAATGACATTAGCTGATCATGACTCTGTTGTGTCCAGCTATAACTTCAATCAAAACATCACTAGTATCATCCATTCTTGTTTGAAGAAGCTGACAACTAATTCAGCTGGCATTTAGTAATAGCTGTGCTCTTTTCTACAGCACAAAATGTGGCAAACTCTTGACAAAAATCATGTCTGTATTGGTTCAATGTAACAGTAGACTTTAGTTTCTTGTGTATATATACATCTAAAAGGACTAATTATTGTGCAAACTTTAAAATAATTATTTGTGGTAGTAGAAAGTTTGAACTTTATTGAATTTTTAACCTGTGAATTCCCATTTTGGATTACTCTTTGACCACAACAGTATCGACAGTAGCCTAATAACTTGCCTAACAATAATCATGGTTGGTGTTCACTGTGGTTTCACACACTTGCAGTTAATAAACAACGTTTGTCTGATCAATTTAGCTATACAGTGTAACTTGTACTGAGGAACATACTTGTAGGAGGAAACAGTAATAAACCTCATTATTTTTCTTTCCCTGACAAGTGCTCTGAGTATAGAATAATTCATCTGTAGAAAAAAAAGTACGAGTGAAGTACGTAGTTAATAAATAACTGAAGTTTTTACTTGTCTTATATCATCATTTTTTCACCCTACCCATCAAAATAGTTAGACCTACATTAAATAATGTTGTTATTCAAAAATTGCAGTATGAGTGAAGCATAACCCCACTCTTAATGTGATTAAGTGCATGGGGCATTTCTCTCCAGCATCAAATGGAGATAAGTTCGACTTGAAAACCGTTATACTGTTAAGTCTTTTCATTGCAAAGTAAAAGATTTTCTACGATACACCCAGTCGTGCAAGTATAAACTTTTTGATACTGTAAAATAACTGGCATTTCTGTCATTTGAAAGAATTTTTAAAACTACACTTTGTGTAGTACAAACATGTTGGAAATAATGATTAATTCGATAAACAAAAGTATCAATTGTAAGGAAAGGGCACTAAATATATATGGTTGTAGATTTGTAGGTGTGTTTGGAAGTTTAAAAATAAATATAGTATAAGTAGTCTTACGCTTAGCTACAATCGTGCCTTAATGATGCTGAAGTTACAGTATTAAAGAATTATGCAAAATACTTTAATGTACATACTGCAAGACGTTGGAAAAGGAGGTCATTTAAGTGTAGATCAGTTTAATTTTCTTGTTCAGTTCATCCACAAACTTGGTTGTGTTCAAATGTTGAAAATTTTCGTGTTCTTTTACTTCAGCCTTGGGCTAAATAAACTGCATAATTACATGATCTATATCAGAGAGTGATCTTTGAAGGAATATAGTGTAAACAGACATAAATGATTTCTTATCTCTGTGTCACAACTCTAAGGTAAAAGTTTTGTTTCTGCTAGAAACAAACTATCACTATCAAATAATATTTTGTCAAATCTAATGTCAATACTATGTTTTCCGGAAAAGCAATAAAATACGCCTTTTGTATAAACAAACGAATCTAGAGGACTTCGGGACGTTTATCCTTTTGTATTTTCGTATAGCCTCTCTTATTTTTCTACCTTTTCAAGCTGTTTTACAGGAATTTGACTCGGTTCACGATCTTCGAGTTATGGCAACGCCGTTTTAGTACACATTAAAAATAAATAAACTGTTCTGATCGAGAACTTAAGGGTTTCTGTTTGTTCTTCATTGTCAACTCGTAAGGAGATGATTGCTCAGCTTTTCGAGGATCATACAGTTTTGAACAGTTTACAAACCAACCATAAACGAAACACAACTGAGTTGAACAACAAAACAGGTATAATAAAAAAAGGGCAATAAAATAAAAAGTCATGATATTCAACTTGTATTCGTACACTCTGCGAGTGAGAGTATTGTTGTTGTTTTCGGATTAATTGAACAAGGCGTTTTAGCGTGTTTGCTCGTCAGTTTTGCAAAAGCTGTTTTGCACATCTGAACATCTGAGTTGTGGTTTCGCAGCGCTTGGAAAAGCAGTTCTGGATTGAAGCTAATTATTTGTGTTTTCATTTGTGATTTCATTTGTTAGTTTCATTTGTTAGTGCATATAGTTCACAAGCATTTCGTAGGCAGATTTGACCCATTCCGCAATCGCTCAAACAAATGTCATCTGTTAGAGAAACATATGTAGAGCATTTCTAAGTAGTTTCACCGTTCCTAGAAAAACACTAACAACAATTGCAGCTCACGTGTCTGCATAAAACTTCTGGTAACTGCGCAAGTCAGCCCGCAGCAAATATTTCTTCACACACATTCGTTGCTGCTCTTCAACTCGAAATTAGGTTGTCATGGTAATGTCGATACCAAGCCATTCACAAAGCCGCGTGACTTGGCGTCATTGATTATTTCGAAATAAAAACCGTAGAGGATTTACTCTGGCTTGCCACAGATATTCCAATAGTTAAAATTTCATTTTGTTTTCAAAGTCTCCTCTATAACACTATAATAGTATACGCTTGAATAACCACGTGGTTTAGTTCTAAATCATTAGAAGAGTAAAATCTAAAACATGTTGCACTTTGCAACAAATAATGTTCTCAACATAAAAATACCAGAAATAATTCCAGGAATTACTTGCCTAAAGCGACATACCAAAAATCATTTTAATTTAATATCCCCAAAATAGGAATCCCATACAATAGATACGACAGACAAGTCTGTGTTTGGTATAGTCTACTAAAACAGCATGTATTAAGACCATTTTAAAAATTATTCCTAAAATCTAGCAAAATATTCACTAGTAAAACAACATATATTCTACTTTTATCAAACGGAAAGAAGAATTTCGAATACAATATTAATTCAAAAAATGTTCTAAAAATCTAGCAAAAATCTTTTCCACAACAACATTTTGAATGAGTTATTACGATGTGGACTGAAGGTTGTCCGTGGACCGTGGACGGAAGTAAACTTGATGCGAACTACGTCACATCCGACACACGTGAAATAGCACGTGAACGAGAGTCGACATTTTGAAATAGGTCTACACGCTCTGTTTGTAGTGCTTCTTTTAGTATATACAGGTAAGTATTCATCTTTGATTTTTGAGTTTTTTTGCTTTCGCTCATTATAAGAAACAGCAAATATTATATAACTATTATGCAAACAGCACATACTCCGAATCGAAAGGCCCTTTTTTCAAACTTTGAGCACACTCTTAAGCTTAAACTTGCTGAACTTGCGATGGTACTACCAAATTCATGAAAACTGAATTCAACTTCATATCTAGTAAGAAATACATCTTCGTTGTTTTGTCAGCTCTACACCACAAAACCGAATGGATCAGAAAGTGAAGCTAAAGGACACGAGTAAGGCAATGTCACAATCAGTGCGCCATGTGCTAGCGATCACGCGGAAAGACTACAACATACAGAGTGTATACCATAAAGTGTACATCTTACAAGAATAGGCAGGCTAGGACTGCATCTGCCTAGTGGAATTGCTGGAGTCACTGTACCATTAAGTTCCTTTTGTTGCAATCCTGCCTTGTGTTTGTTTTTCTTTTTTTTTGTTTTGCTCTCTTTTTAGTTGTGGATACGCGAAGCGTAGGAACGAATATTGCTGTGGGGCAGAATATAAAGATGTGTCTCTCACACAGATGTAAACAAGTTCGATAAATCAAAGATAATGACTTTATAACGAAATATTAAATTCCGGAACCGTTCTATCGACTTTACGAACGATTAAATGCTTCGCTTATTCTACACAATAGCTACAGTATAAGTTTGAAGGTATATAAACAACGAATGAAGACACTGAATGCAAAGAATACGTATTTTGCTTTAAGACGCATGCTTGTCGATCGTTCAAGTTTACATGCGTACAGTGGGTTGTAAATATAGCGATACTGTGATTCGAACTGCTCAACAGTTGATTCGCTTCCTAATACAGTACTTGCTGACTTCGAATGACTGCTAAATATTGTTCAAAGTTTAGTGCAGTTTCCATTATTTATTTGATAGCATAGATGCCTTTTTAAATTGCACTTATATTTTTTTTTATTCTAACCGAATTGCACTAAATGCTACGACCTTTTTAAAAAGCTCGGAAGTTGGAAATTTGTTTGAAATTCACAAAGAAAACGCATAGCTGGGTTTAGAGCCAGAATGTATCGAGTGTTTATGTTTTTAAATAGGAACCGCAAAGTATAAGACATAAAGACGTCTAAAGTATCAGCTGCTTTTCACAATATGTTTCTACAAGTCTTTCAAGGTTGTGCATTAAAGTACAAGAAACGGCATTACAAGTATTGTATTTCTACATTACACACGGCAGTAAGAGTTTGTATGCCCCAAATGCTCAGGAGCGCACAAACATGAATAAGTTGGCTCTAAGGAGCCTTTGATTTTGTTTTATCACAGGTCGGATTACTTCTTTTTTTTGATAATAACACTGTATCGTATATTCAAAATATTTAAATGTCTCCAAATTCATTTTTGTTTTTTGCAAACATTTATCTACGTTGTTTTTTTCATGCCGAGTTGAAAAAACCTTGCCCTTTGCAAACCCGTTAAATAGATTGATCTATATTCTTGTATTTTGTTCAAAAACATGAGAACTGCACACAACATCAGTGTGAAGATGGAAGTCCTCCATCTTCACACTGACGTCAGAGCATGAGTTAAACCTTTACGGAACAGAGTTGTTTAAAATGAAAAACTGGTCCGCTTCCATCTTTAGTTGTATTTTACTGAGTTCTGATGTTCCAAGCATCGAGCACTCTCGCCTAAAAACAGATTCGATAAACCTTATTTATTTTTTACGTGCACACATACACAAACTAAAACACAACTGAGACGGCAATAAACTCGATTGCGCCTATGTATCGACTATGACCGTTTAACATGGTCGAAAATACAAGCGATATCGAATTTATGTCAGTTTCGATAAATGTAATTTTGTTCTCTGGTTAGAAATCGTGATTCACATTTAGATACAAATAAGGTGATCCAACACCCAAGTCAAACAAAAAATCTCACATGAGATTGGTCAGAAAACTTAACCGTGTGGCAGCCCACTGAAATAGTTTACCGCATTAAATTCTACAAGACTTTAATTTTTTTTATCAACTCCTCCATCAACAATGGTTTTAGACATCGCAGTTGAGGTCATAGCAATTTTTTTTATTAAGCAAAGGTTAGAATACAAGTTAGTTCATAGAGTACAGTGTATATAGAAAATACTTTTGAGCTGTTATACCTATCTGGAATCTACAATGACATTAGAGTTCTTATCTTGCTTTATCTATTGCTTTTGCTTGTTATTACTTTTTTCTCTTTGTGTGCACTTGATACATCAACTTAGTTTTATCGAAATCCACCTGAAAATACATTTAAAACTAATACCACTTCTCTAACAGGCTGTGAACGTATACCATTGAAATGCAAACTTGACAGTAAGTGCACTGAGGCTGGATACTTACCAGTTATAGCAATTTATGATGTTGGTTACGACCTCGGAGGATATCATCGTCAATGTGACATACTTAGTGAGAACGGAACTCAATATCTGGATTGCAATGATGAATGGAAAGATGTCCATAAAAAGATATTCAAAGTATCAAAAAGTACCAAATTTCTGAGAACCGATATGCATAAGGTTAGTAAACACTTCAAAATCAATTCATTATTTACCCACGGCAGTTTAATTGTAAGTTATAAAGTTCAACAAACTATCGATCCTTTCTTTGATTCAGTTGAGTTTACTTCAAGTCTGCCAGCTCCATTAAAGACAAACCTTCAAGAACATTGTTTGATAGTTATCTCATGCAGGAAAGAAAAATTCTAATGTGAAAAATGTTCGAAATGTCAGTCAGTTGATATGGCTCTATTTGTATAATATTCAACAAAACGTTTTATTAATGAAAAGCTGAGATAAAAAAATTTTGTTTTTATTCTAATGATTATATAATAGACGTATACTTGTCGAAGAACATGATCGCGGCCAAATCTTATTTGCTTTGCTTCTCGGGAAGATGGCAAATTCAATCTCTTTTCCAAAGATTGAAAAAAAAAACAGTTTTCTGGTATTGGAACACTGTCCTTTCCATTATTTGGTCTAACATTGCAAACAAATACGAAATATTGATAGTTGAAAAATGATCGAAATCATGGCTTCTTTTAGAATGGGGGCTCTTTTATACTGTAGCTGCTCTTGTTCTTAAAAGTCTATTCATGTGTAATTGATATAAGATATAACACAGAGGTTAGATGCCAATAATTTTTTTAGTTGATGTTTTTTGTCAATTTCCGAAACTGATCTATTTAATGCCACTGTGGAAGCTAATACTAGTTCGGCCTTGATTATGCCTTCGACAAATAATAAGCTTGTACCAACAGAATAGCTCAAGAATTATAAAGAGTTAAAAATATAGAATTATAAAACATTGTTCTTAGACGGGACATACTAATATGTCGCCCATCTTGCATACAAGCAGAAATCTAATTGTAATGTTCCTATATGAGAGAGAACAGCTCGCGCAAATTTTCTCTAAACTGAAAGACAAAAACAGCATTTTTTTACTATGCGTCTAGAAACATGGAAACATCTTGAAATCAACTCCAGAATTGCAAGGAAGTATATTAAAAACTTACTTCAGCTGTAGGTACCCAGACGAAACTGAGGTCAGACAACATTGCTTTATTGTTAAAATCAAAGGAACAAAAACATGTGAGTATATTCTCTATTTCTCTTTCTATTTCTTAGAAATCTAGCCACTCTCCGTTTACGCTATCTCACTTAATAGTTATGGGATACGAGCTCGCAATTGGTATCAATTGCCAACTTAAGTCAAGTATTCTAATTTTGTTTTAATTGAAATCTCTCAAAAAGGCAAACAATATATAATTTGTTCTAAATAAACTATATTTACAGTTGCTCACTACAAAAACGAGCAGCGGCCTGGGTACTAAAACGCAGGAACGCGTGAGACGGAATTTATTAAAGAATGATTTGTATAAACACTGACAATTTTTTGGATAAACCGGGGCTTCACTACTTCAGGATAAAGAAGTTTCAAAACGTCGGGAAACAATACATGAATGTCTACGTTCAAATCACTTGCAAACTCAAATACTGTTAACGGTAATTCTCCAACTAAACTTGAAGACGGGCGTGTATTTCGGACCAGGTTGTTTCGCAGACTAAAAGTCAAAAAATGTCGAAGTAAACAAAAGAGAAACTAAATTAAAAACTAGCAAAGCAATTGATTGAACTTCCCTAGATGGGAAATTAAACTAAAATGAGTTGGAATTCAAGTTAAAACTCCAGATAAATTGTGAAAAGTTGTACGCCCAAGTCTCTCACAATAGACGACCCAAACTACTGAAATGATCCCCATGAATGTAAACTGGATTCGTACGTAATCATAATAACTGGCTATTTTGGATTTTACAGTGCTAAGGCATTTCTAAGGCCGAACGAGCAAGTGTTTCTACTTGGCTCTTCTGATTAAAATTGTTTTTTTTTAGATTTTCTAAAAACCAATAGTCGAGTTGTGAGTGCTGTGTTAGAATATCACTTCAGTTGCATTAAGGGCGAAACGAGAAAACCTAGCGTGTCACCAGCTGAAGTGACACCTGAATGTCGTTTAAATTAATGCATGTAAATAATCACACCGATGTATCGGTGAAAAAAAGATACTTGTATTTTAACTTAAATTTCATGCATACAAGGTTAAGAAAGAAAAAGATAATTATTTTTGTTTGATAAGATTTGTTTAGCGGGCAAAAAAACAAAACAAAAAACATAAAAAAACACGCAGTGCCGAGCGAGAATCGAACTATGGAAAGCAAATCTTGCTTTTAGATAGTACTTGCGTGTCTCACTAGCTGAAGCAAATTTTATCAGACGAATCGATGCAATACTTTAGAGATAGAATTGGAAGTGATATGCCATCTAATAACATTGATGTACTTACCCGAAAATTAATTACGAACTAGCTACTTGACGAACAGGTACCCCAGCGAACGGATGCGTCAAGTTCACGGACGGCTTTCTTTCGGAATTCTGTAGTAATAAACACCAGAACCATTTCTAAACTAACTTAGGAACCCACAGGAGCGCAGCAATTTATAATTTTCTCCATTCTAATAACAAATACATGCTTAGCACTTCTCCAAAAATCCAAAAGGTTCCCTCTGTTCACGTTCGACTCTAAAATCTGCCCACCCGAACTAAATTGTAGTGAACAATTGTTGTAAGCTTTTGTAGATCTGTGTTGTTTCTTCTCGAGAGATTGCTACTATAACAATTAGAATACTCATTCTGAGTTTCTAACGCAAGGTCGCCCCCGTCATTTTATCCAGATGACAGAAGTTGCGAGCTCATGTTCTTGTTGTTACCTGAACGTTTCTTTCAAAGCTTTAATTATCAGTACCTCGCCATTTCAATCTCCCGATTCTGTCGCAAAACCAAATCCCCAGCAAACGCTTGGCTTTTAAACATGCGTTTGTTGCTTCCCAATACTTTTTCTTCTATTACTATTTCAGAAATTTCGTTTCCCGTTGTAATTCTAACTACCTATTTTTTCATGGGGCAAGAAGCATCCCTCTTCGACTGAAGACCTCAGTTCAAAACATAGGTATATCTCAACGGTCTTTAACCAAAACTGATGTACTGTTTCTGCTTTTAATTTTCAGGTAGGTACAAAAAACAGAAACCTAGGACTAGAAAATGTGAAACTGTTAAAATCTCCACGAATCCCAAAACCTCGCCAGTGAAGCTCTCATCGAAACCAAAAAGCAGACGTGAAACTTTTGAAGTCCCCACTAATCCCTCAACAGTGTTGCTCTCGTGGAAACGAAAGACACCTTTCGCGAATCAATACACACAATATACGGTATTCATTATATATACATTTGTAGCTTCAGGAAATTAAAAAAAAACAAAACCTATTATATATAATTATATTTAACCTAAGGTAGAATGTATGAGCTTGCCCGCATTTAATAACAAATGCATTGTCAATACCGCAATACCGTTAACGTTGTGCGCTATTATTCATTTTACTCAAAATATAAGTTTTTACCCCAACGATCACTCAGATAAACACGAGCAACTTTCACAAAAGGTATATCGAGAATGTTATGAGGGATTTTGCAAAAACTTGTAAAACTTAAATAATACGGTCTTTTCAAACTATTAGCCTCCTCTCGGTTTTTATGATAGCTGGTTAATGTTTGTCTGATCGATTTATGACCTCATCAGTGCACAGCGCTTTTTTGATGTATTGATTCGTTTGTCCCTAGTTAGAATATATTTGGCGAATGCAACGCCCATATTTGTATTTTATTTTTCCCGTCTTTAAAAGCTTGATTACATAAACGAAAGCAAAACTAAATCTGGTTATAACGACCAAAGGCTCAACGATTTCCCCTGTGTTTTGTTTTCGTAGGCAGAGAGCTCATTTTAGCTGTTCACCAACAACACATTTTTTATCTTTCGATCTACAGAGAGAAAATATTGATCCAGGAAAAAACCAAAACGGTAACACGGTGTACATTTTTGTTGGAGCTGCTATGGTTGTAGTTTTTGCTGCGTTGTTCTTTTTCCTTTATACTTGCCGGAAACGGAAGTTGTCGAGGTAAGAGAAATGACATTACAAAACAACATTTCTTTGTTGATAAATTGTGAATATTGCCTTGTAAAAAGGTATTTTCAATCTTTAACTTTCAGGTATTTCTTTCCCTATCTTGAATTTTTTGTCAAAGTTGGCTTATAAAGCTGACTCATAACTTTTTTTACCTCAGCCTTGGACAATAGTTTGAAAAAGAGTAAGAGCAGACAGCTATATACTAAAAATGTAACTCTAGTCAGGAGCCCATAACTAGGAGAGTCCAACTGCATTGGGAAAGTGGCACGGCGTTTTGACAGACCAGGCTGTTTTTAGCTTTATTTTCCCGCGAATTCCAACCAATGACAACAAAGGTGACTTTGTCTGATTGGCTGCTGAACTGCGCGCGTGTGACACCATTTCCTCGTGAAAAATGTAAACAAAACTAAATGATTGCTTGACTGTGTTGTTTCTTCCACAAGTTGGTATTTAGTTAAAAGAAACGACAAGAAC
>JANVCF010030344.1:0-13884 GCA_025388745.1 Hydrozoanthus gracilis
AAAAAAAAAAGCCAAGTGGCAAACGATTGCACAAACTTTCGAAAGACAGCATTCACTCGCCATTTCGCTCCGAGCCTATATAATCTAATCACACGGGAGCAACTACTTCGTCACAATTTTCAATAGACCTACGAGCATACTTCTGGCATAAAAAAAAATGTTGTGGCAATTCTGACAGCAATGAAGCTGCAGGCCCTTAGCCAGGACTTTCTGCCGGAGGGTGCAACTGAATGAGGAGGCGAACCGAAAGACTCTCAGGGAAAACAAGGTTGTTTGAGACCGAAATGCAAAATCAAACTTAAAAACCTGGATACTGTTCAAATTTCTAGGATTAATCAAAAGTGCTTAACAGTTTATAATGAGTAAAGTTAAACAAAATTGATTGCAATAATATTAACTGAAATAAGAAAAAGGAATGAAAGAAAAACGAAAGATCTTGGTAATTTTCTTAAACTCAGTTAAAGTAGTAGCTTTCCTTATAAAATCAGGCAGTTTTGTTCCAAAGTGTTGGGTCAGCACAGGCAATGGAGTGAGCGCCAAATGTGGGCAGCATTTTCTGTGGCGGATGTTCTAGAAGTGTACTGTTGTTTGAACGGAGACTGTAGGAAGATTTAGTTTTGACGGTTCTAAGTTCACTGATGTAGGGAGGAGAGAGACCATGAATAGAATTGAAGGTGAGAAGCAGGATCTTAAATTGGATTCATTTAATGACAGACAGCCAGTGAAGTTATCACAGCGCTGGAGTTATAATATATATGGCAGGATTTATAGACGTTTAGAGCAATGCAGGCAAAACTTTGATGTTTCAGAAGGCCATACATGAGACTGTTACATGTTGACACTGTTTCATTATCATTTTTTGATTCACAGCCAACTCAGTGTGTGACTTAGTAGACCCTGTGTGACCTGATCACTTGATTACTACATTGTTGAAAGTAATTGTAATTTCAAAACAATGAAAAGAGGAGAACATGGAGATATGAAAGTCCCCTGGTATTATTTGTTGAAATGTATGATCATCAAAATAATGTTTTTTATTTTTAATAGATACATATTTGATTGAGATTTAAGGTCATTCCATTGAAATGGAACCAACACTGAGATTTTGTCACACCTTTGCCATTTGTAGATTGTTCAATAAATAAACTGCAAAAATGGAATGAAAAAGGGTTTGCCAATGTTAACTCTAGAAATGTGATTGACAGAAATACCCCCTCCATGGCTACTTTTCTTTTATTGTAACTTGAAATTAAAACTTACTATAGTTTCTTCATCTAGCAAACCAAGATCACATTGAGGAGTGTAAGGGAAGTGAAAACAGATAATATAAGGAGTTCTTCTGGATGAGGAGGATTATTTTTTTTGTGATTTTCGGCAGACACTTTTTCATGCGCTTTTGTTGCTGCTGTGGTTCCTGTACCTAAAGAAACAGCTGTGTACCTTCGTCTATGTTTTTCATCATTTTTATGCATTATTTTCCCCATTTTTCTCTTCAAAGAGTCCTGTTGAAATTTGATTTGGGGGATCCAAGCTTGTTTTAGCAAAACTGGAAACTGAAAACTGAGGGGAAACTGGATCGAGTTAAACATAAAAATTGAAGAGTTATGGTGACGGACACAACGTTGCGTTAGACACGACGAACCTAACCTCTCATGTAGTTACCGCTGACCACTCGTGGAGGAAAAGTCAAGCGGCTATTTTGAATCCTGAGAACTATCGAACAGTTGAACTACCTGAGCTTATCTGACTTTATATTTGTGAGTGTATTTTTGATTGTCTTTTGATATTGTTATTTCCTTCTTTAAGCATTGTATATCTTTCCTAGTAATTATCATCGTTGATTAAAGAATATTTCTAATCACGAGGAGTTTCTTCATGATTATTCGAAATGGTCGTCGTACGCTGTTCGTTCCCTGACTATGATTTCGGAAATGATAATGTGTCCGAAGCCTTGGCAATCGCCCTGATAAATAATCACTCCCTGACACACCAGCCTTCACCTCAAACAGCCGCCCCTCAAGCTGCCCAACGAGGCCCTAAACTCGAGCGCCCACGGGTCAACATTGGCGTATCAGTGGAGGAATGGAACATTTTTACACAAAGAAGGGAGGTATTTAAAACTGGATCGGGCATTGATGAGGCCTCAGCCCCCTCCCAACTTTTCCAATGTGCTGGACCTGAGCTGGGGGATAGCTAGCTAAAGGCTAACCCACAAGCCCCAAAAGAGCCTCTCACACAATGACTTGCAGCCGTGCGGTCGCTGGCCATCATACCTGTGGCAACCTGCGTCCTCCGAACGGAGCTGCTACAGCTCAGACAGGAGCGCAACGAGCAGATACGTGCATTTGCGGCTCGGGTGCGAGGCAAAGCCGAAACTTGCGCATTCTCCATCTCATGCTCTTGCGGCCAGTCGGTCGGCTTTACAGACCATATCATACGAGATGTCATACTTAATGGGCTTTACGACCAGGATATTCGGCGGGACATCGTTGGTGTCACCGATAATCTGACCACACCAGTCAACATGGTCATCGGGAAAATCGAAAGTAAGGAGATGGTCCGCAATGCACTGCCCGCCTCCACCATGTCGGCGATCTCATCCTACAAACGGGGCCCCAGCAACCCACCATCCCCCGCCAAGACCCAGACACAGCCCCCATTCCCATCTCGTGCTGACCAGGCAAGGGAGTCTATCTGCCCCGGGTGTCAGGCCACCTTCCTAGTCTTTACGGAGGGGCAACGGGGATGGAATACAAAACCGCACCAGGTGTGTATCGCCAGTTATCGTGACCAACGCCGCGGAAGATGTAATCGGCGCCAGACACCCACATCAACCATGCAGGCCATTGAGTCGGAGGCCATCTCCAATCCTGAGAACTGTCGAACAGTTGAACTACCTGAGCTTATCTGACTTTATATTCGTGATTGTATTTTTGATTGTATGTTTATATTGTTATTTCCTTCCTTAAGCATTGTATATCTTCCCTAGGAATTATCATCGTTGATTAAAGAAAACTTCTAGTCACGAGGAGTTTCTTCAAAGATCCCATGAATTATGAAGAAAACACTTTTGCATTAACTTTTCTGATATGTATTTGAAATCTCAGCATTCACTAGAATATGATAAAAATGTGTTTACAAACAAATTAAAATTTCTAATTTGCACTGATGCACAACATAAATACAAAACTGAGTAATTACCTTAAGCTATTTAGTTTTAAATAGTTTTTAACAAGACTTACAGTTGATATGTTAATTTTCGCTAGATTGAACTATGAACTATTTTACATGTTAGAATCTAATTATATCTTCTTTTCTTTATAGATGTGTGAAAAGATTAAAATTTTCTTTTAATTAGTAGTGTTGATAACTGTGAGTACTGAACAAGCATGTTTATGGCTGCTGTGATTTTGAATCAGTTTTTGTTTCCTTTTTTGTCCAACTTCTTTCAATTGAACAACAAAAGTTTATAATAAGGGATTTTGGTAGTTTACCTGTAACAGTTCTTAAAGCTTACAAGTATACTATTGAATTTTGTCGAAGTGTAACATGCATTATACAAATGAATGTCATTCTATACTGTTATTGTTATATTTTGAAACAGCCAGATTAATATCTCAATCTCCAATATAACACTAATAGTTTATAACATTTATCAATTCATAACAATTGATAGCTTAGCCATTTTTGGCAGCCGTCTCTATTTCAGCAGAAAAACTCAATTTAAATTACTTCTGGTTTTCCAGGTATTTTCCATCTATGATTGGTTTGCCCTCTTGAAGCCAATCAGGAGATTAAATTCATGCATATGGTTTCTTTCAGTAACCCCCTCAACATTTCCCCCCTCAACCCACGCCAGTATATTGCTACTCTGGGGATAAACATAGCAGATGGCTCCATTCTAAAGACATGGTGTAGTTTTAATCGGTTCTAATAACTGGGTAACTCAGGAACTATAAACTGTAATTTTTTTCAGTTGCAGCTGCATCAAGATTTACAAAACTCCTAATTTTTCAAAGTGATCTAGTTTTTGACATGGCTCACCACGAAATCCTTTTTCTCCATTAAAGCAATTAATACTGCCCGACCCACGATTTCCAAAGGCTTTATAAAACTGATGTAACTGGGACCACCAGGTTTCAACCAGGACTCTGATTAGATTATGGAAGACCATTGATGTATAAGGTTATTGTTTTAGGGGGGAAATCATTAAAATTGATTTAATTGAAGAATATCTTGGATAGCAGCAATGAATTTTACAACAATGTTATTGGGCTGAGGCCAAGTGTTCGATAACATCTCTTTCTTGTTGTTTTTTGTTATTTTTCTCCCCTGAGGTCAAAAGCAAAGGATGTTAATCAAATCTTGATAGAGGCCTATTATTATATACTATTGTTTTATCATTATTATTTTAAACGACATGGATACTACTGTTCACAAAAGAACTCACAGAACAAGGAAACCATACAAGTGTAAAAAGTGTGACAGGTCATTTTGCCTACCAAGTAAGTTCTCTGTACACAAGAGAAGTCACACAGGAGAGAAACTTTACAAGTGTGATCAGTGTCACAGGTCATTTAATCAAGTAGGTATTTTGAATCTACACAAGAGAAATCACAGAGGGGAGAAACCTTACAAGTGTGACCAATGTCACAAGGCATTCTCTCATTTAGGTGTTTTGAATCAACACAAAAAAAACATACAGGAAAGAAACCTTACAAGTGTGACCAATGTAACAAGGCATTTTCTCGATTAAGTATTTTTAATCAACATAAAAGAACTCATTCAGGAGAGAAACTTTGCAAGTGTGACCATGAAATGTAACAAGGCATTATCTCAATTCGGTAATTTGAATGAACATAAGACAACTCATACAGGAGAGAAACCTTACAAGTGCGACCAATGTAACAAGGCTTTTTCTCGTTTATGTACTTTGAATCAACACAAGACAACTCTCACAGGAAAGAAACCGTGCAAGTGTGACCAATGTAACATTGGAATCATTAGTGCAAATGAATTAAAGAAGCATAAATGTTTTCATAAGGGAGAAAAAAGTACCAGCTGTGACCAAAAGGACAAGTTCTTCAGAGGTTTTTCATTGCTTATCAGAGACAAAACAACAGAAAAAAGAGCGAAAGCCTACAGCTGTGACCAGCGTGAGAAGTCATTCAGACTGATAAGTAGTTTGATGAAACACTGTAGTTCACATGGAAGATAAGCCCTATCACTTCAAGATATGGGCAATTAGAACATTTTGTGTAACTTAATGAACAACAGAGAAATTCATTCAGGAGAGGTATATAGGATACGTAGCCAATATGTTTTTCAATTTCCACATTTGGGGAAAAATATATTAAGTGCTTTTAACAGTTTGAAGAAGGAAAGCTGACTATACCGTTTGGATCTGTTAGTAGGCGGGTTTCAGCTGATGTAATGTGTACAAATAAACCCTTTCAAATCTAAACACACTTTGGGACCTTAAACAAAAAAAAAACGTTTGTCTGAAACAACCTATCAAGAAACAGTCGATTCGTGAATAGCACAGAGTGTCAAGTTATTGTGCTTTTCCTATTTTTTAAACCAATTGCCATTTTCTCCTATTTTTGCTATAATTTTTGCTTATTGTTAGACAAGACAGACCAACCTCGACGAGAGAAGATAGCCTTGTCATATTCTGTAGTGCGTTCTGTAAGACCTGCACATACTCGCTACAGGCAAAGGCTGGAAGAAGAGAAAGGAGCAGAAGAACGAAAAATGACTGAAAAGTCATTGAAAGGAGAAAAAGAGGCTAGAAGAAAAAGAGAGGAGAAGAAGACAAGCACAGAAACAAGAACCTTGAGAGAAAGAGAAGATCTCCTTTATGAAGAAAACAAGAAATAAACCGCCAATGAGCTGTTGGCTGATGACACAGCAAAGCTTCAAGGTACACTGTCCTCTTCCTCTAGCTGTATACTCAAAAGGAAAAGGTAGCATATATCGTGATTGAAACTGCTAGAGCTAACCAAGAAATAGCCGGAAGAAAGTTAGAGTCTGAAAACGAATTAACATGAAACAGCATCGTTTGCTGGACAGTGTTCTACTAGCAACTCCATCTAAAAAGAAGAAAAATTACTGACTTCCGGCAGTTGCAGATCATCCAACAAGATAAGATTGTATTGTTGGAAATGTAGCAAAGTTGTGCTTGATGATTCTGATGCAGATTTTGTTTGCCAGTTTTGAAAGTAAAATTGTTCAACATTCTCACTGCAGAACAATGTGCATGTACTCTACAGAAGATTGATTGCCTTTACGGAATCGCATTGTTGTATTTTACATTTGAAGTATTTCCTGTTTGTATAAAGTTAAGAACTGAGTGGACAACTTCTAGGTGTCTTGCTTGTTTTCTTAGTAGATGCAAATCTGGATTTGAAAAATAAGTAAATGAAAGATTGATAAAAGATTTTTCCATTTAATTTGTGCAACATAATATTTTCATGCAAAATTGGTTGTTATACACCATTAATGATTTCTTTTCAGGTGGATTTGAGTAGCCGTAGGGTTGTAGGGAGGCTTATCAGTCCAACAAACATACATTGATTTGAAGTTCCTATTTTTTCATCCCCAAACTCCTATTTTCCTATTTTTTTAATAATAATAGTAATAAAGCATTTATATAGCGCACTTTCCTTATAGCCCAAATGCGCTTCACAAGGACTACACGAAATATTAAATAATTACAATATAATCCTATGAAGTACATAATCCTACGAAAAAAAGTACCAACTATTAAAATCTAGCTATTAATAGTACTAGAAATATGCAAGTTTAAAAAGATGGGTTTTAAGACTTATTTAAAAATAGAAACATATCCACAATCTTTTAGTTCTTGAGGGATTGAGTTCCATAACAATGGTGCGTTCACTGAAAATGCCCTCAATCCGTAATTCTTCAGCTTACATGTTGGCTTTTCTAGTAAAAATTTCTCAGACGATCTTAGTGCTCGAGATGGTATGTAGGGCTTAATCAACTGGCTAAGGTATTTTGGTGCTAAGCCGTTCAAAGATTTATAGGTGAAAAATAGAATTTTGAAATCTATTCTTTGCTGGACAGGCAGCCAGTGGAGTTCCATTAAAGTAGGGGTGACATGACTTGAGGGTCCAGAGATCAGCCTTGCTGCGGCGTTAAATACGTACTGCAATCTCCGGATAGTCTGCTTAGGTAGTCCATGTAATTGGGCATTTCCAGTGTCCAGTCTAGAAATTACCAGAACATTCACCAGTGTTTTGGTAGACCCTGCACTTAAGTAGCGTCTAAAACCCTGAATTAACAATAACTGAAACTCGCCTTTAGGAAAGAAAATATATAATGTGGCATTTCATTGCTTGTGATCACTGAAAGGTTTTTTTGAGTGACTCGCAGAATACTTTTATTAAAATTGTCTTGTATGTTCATTTTTGTTTTTTTTAGCGTAATTTTTAGAAGCTTTACAGAATCAAATATTTAGCAGTGATAGATCTAGGATCCGAAGCAATTTTATCATTGGTACTTTTATTGATCTAGGGGGTTTTCCAACACTTCTATTCAACTGTAAATGGATAAAATTCTCACCTGACCATTTGTGGCGTCACATGGTTTGAAAGGACTTCTATCTGCTCTATTCTAGCGTTTACGGCGAGCGGTGAGTTTTTTGCTCCAGCACTGGGCCATCAGCCATGCAAACTTCACCATTTTCATATCAATTTGACCAGGAAAGTTTGATTGATCTCCCGTCTTTAAAATCATGTGACATCACACATATCTAATAAGCTTGCAAAGTTTTTGCAACTTTTTGTCTTTGAAAACTATATGCGAAGTACATTCTAACACCAGTAACAAGTGTCAAATCGAAAATATACAGGTCAAATTTTGATCCTAGATGTTTTAAACCTAGTTTGAAGGTTTCGTTTCAGTAGCACTTTAAAAACGGGGGACTGTTTCCTGGATTTGGGGGTCTTTATTTAAAACATTTTCAAATGTTAAAACACTTATTCTATTTCAATTGAGATGGATAGTGGCAGAATGTCTACTGAGCGCTGAAGGCGCGAGGTAGATTTTCGTTAAGCCACTGTCCAACGAAATTTAAATACTTATAGAATAAGTGTTTAAGTATATACCAACTTTCAAAGAAACGAAAGATTTTTAAGAAAAAAAAATTTAACTATTTGAATTACTTAGGGACGAAATCAAAACAATGGTATCTTTAAGGAACCTAATTTTGTCGGGGGTGGTGGTTGGTGGTGGTACATACCCCCCCCCCCCCCCTACCCCGACCTTCTTCCTTTCAGAGCTCAATTTCTCAAAACCTGATTTAGGGGTATTGGTTCTTATTGTATTATGGACTTTTCTTTCCACAAAGAAGGCGTTGGTGCAGACGCTTTATCAATATTTGTTTTATTGAACATGATTTTTGCTCCTGAAATTCAGCATTTTTGAAAATAGGTGGTGGCTGGCAGCACATAATACCCCAACCCCCTAAATTGGGTTCCTTGGACATGCCATTGTTTTGACCTTTTTCTTTAACGTGGCGAGCTCATGCGTGAGCAGGCTAACGTATGTAACAATCGTGTTTTGACAGTTTGTCAACTACAAAATATTGTAAATGGCGTAAAACAGTGAAATTCGTTAGGCTGTTTTAAACTTCCGATATTTTCAGAGCAAACTCGAAAATACCGTTTTTTTTTTCGCTGAAACTATTTTGCGTCCTCTTGGACGCGCTGGTTTTAATTTTTTGCGTCCAAATCGAAAATAATGCGTCACTGGACAATGATTGCGACGGCTCACATTATTACAAATTGCGAGTAGTGCGCTATTAAGTTGCGACAAACTGCGACAGTACAAATCATACGCTAAACTGAATAGTGAAAAACTACAAAATAAAAAAAAATACTTAACTTGTTCAAAAATATTTTTGGACATTACGCTATAGGTTTTATATTGCTTAGACATTCATAACTCACCAAGTTTAAAATTATTCGTAAAAGGTAAAACCTACAATTTTAGTAAAATCAAACGATTTCACTCATCTTCAGGTTAGTAAAACAAACTCAAAGATCCGCTACTGATCGAAAGCGTTTGTCAAACTAAATAACACAAAAATGGCAACGGAATGGAGCTCTCGGTAATATCTGTCAGTTTTTGTCATTTTGGTCTGTTTTGACGCCAAAAAATACTTACACACTGCTTGTGCACGTATCTCACATTTGAAAAAAGTTTTTTTTTGCCGTGGGCTTAAAAGCCCCCGTCAAGCTTAATCTTTTACTTTTTAGATTAAAACTGTTGTCATCCGTAAACTCAAAATTCGAACAACCAAAGAAAATTTCCACGTCTCAGTACTTGTCATTTGAGGTTCGCGATCGCGCTCGCGCACCATCACGCACCTGAAATCAATCCGAGAAGCGCGAAAAACAGAGCACCTACTCACGAAAAATCACTCGCCTTAGACTTAATGGCCGTATAGAAATTCTTCATGATTTTCTTCTCAAGGTTTGTAGTTTTGATCCACACGTTTCCATAAGAAACTCAAATATAAACTCAACACTTTTTTCGTACTAGATTAGAACAAATGGCCGTTCCAAAATTGTGTTTTAAGCGATAGAATAATGATTTTTATTGGTTCTCCTCCGGCTCCAATTATTTACAACCTTTTATTTTTGCCGAAACGCGTGATTATTATAACAATAGTGCTTTAACCCAAAATTTTCAAAAATAAAGCAAACGACTGAGAGGAAAATCACTCACCTAAAAGATCTCAGGTGAGCTATTTTTCACTCACCTAGGATTTTGAAACGACAAGCACTTACTTTTGAGTATGCTTTTTAATTAAAAAAGGATCCGAATTTACATTTTGACCGAGCAGACCGGGGACTGGTAACCTGTGACGTAGCAGCCGTGAGTTATGTGGTTTTTGTTTAAAAAGATTAATTTCTGTTAAAAATGTCATAAAGTTTTTATTTCAAACATTTTCAAGGGAATGATCCATTGATTAAAGTTATAACAATGTCACAATTGTAGCAAGGAAATTACTTTTTGAGATAAAAAAGATTGCCTCTGCTTCATGCCTCGTGCTACGTCATATGCCTCCTGCTTTGTCATCATTGCACGCTTCAAGTGCAAAAAATGTAACAAGAAGGGCGAGAAAAGGTTTTATTTTCGTAAACTAATATTATTAAAGGTTCTACTTTTCATCTGGAACTTAAAAAATTAAGCTTGATAGGGACTTTAAACTTATAGCATAGACCAGAAAGACCGAAGCTTATCATGCCAATTATATACTTTAAAAAAATGACACAAGTTACGACAATGAGATATTTATACAAATTGCGACAGCTCACACTAATAAAAATTGCGACAAGTTGTTATTAGAAATTGCGACATGGTGCTATTAAAAATGGCGACAGGTATTACAAGTTGCGATGCTGCTACAAATTGCGACAGTACAGGACGATCGTAACTTTGCCGGTTCGTGATATGGCCAAATCCTGCTTTTTCCAAGGGCTCCTCGATCAACTCTAATCATAGATTATTAAACCATTTGTTATAAACATTATCTTTAGAACTTACAATTCAAAAAACATATAGTTATTCTGAGAAACGAGGCCTAGTGTTTCACTGAGTATGAGTGCGCGAGGTATGGGGCCGAGTGCTTAAATTGTTTTTGGTTATTGAAACAAACAAAAAACGAGTTTTCCAAGTTACTTTTAATGTCTTCCGCTTTGGTACCTGTCAGAGCTTTTCTTGTATTCCCCCAAAATCCCGAAGTTGTTTATTTTGTGCCAAATAGAAAATCTCGGAATTTTACTGGGAGGCCTGTGAAGACGTTATGTGAAAACTTACACAAAGTGTACTTTATTTAATGGAACACTGACTGTTACTGGAAAGAATTGTCGATGAAGGTAAGAGTGGTAAGCTAAGTCATAGTTAGTTTGTTTGTTTTTACATTGAAGTAGAACAATTTTATACCGATCGTTGTTGGTTATGGACGCAGCAAAGTTTCGGTTATGTTTGCTGGTATGTTCGGTAGATCGATTCTGACTTGGCAACGTACGTTATTATTTGAAAATTAACAAACATTTTCGGCTTACACAGTGACGGAGATCGTAAATCAATTAGCTATATCTTCAGTTGACTCTGGGTAATGATAAAAGGTGTGATTTCTCAATGAAGCTTTTTAAAGAAGCTTTGCTTTAAAGATAATCTTGAGTCTAGTTGATTTCAGTTAACTTTAAGCTTTTTCACACTAGCATCGTAAATAGGTCCAAAGTAGGCCCACGTCGTACTTTGACCCTACTTTGTGTGTGAATGTAATCAAAGTAGCTATAGACCTAAAGTATAATACTTTAAAGCAGGCATCGTCAAAAGAGCCACGTCCTACTTTAAAGTAGGATCGTATCAAATCCTACTTTAAATTAAACTAAGATCATCAGCTCGATCAGTTTTTAATACGATCCTACTTTCGCACTTCAGATCAGATAAGCAATAAAAGCCTGTCAGCTTTTTATAATTTATGAAATTGGATAACCACTCCACAGTAGAACAGTTTTTCATGCAGTTCACCTCAGTTTTGGCGTGCGGGTAATTGGATACTGGTGCATTATATAAGTTGGTTAACGTTTCTCGATTGACTCTTAAGTATTCTGGCCAAGTGTTTGACACACTATTAGGAGCAGATCAAACCAGTTTTGAGGCCTACAGTGTAGGCCAAGCCCAAGCTCTGTGTTGTAGACACTTGGGATGGCTTTAGAGCTGCATCGCCAGATGATAGCCATTCATCACAAAACTTAAAGATCTCTGCCATAGAAATAAGAATAAAAAGAGCCAAGTGACAAACGCTAATCAAACTTCAAAGTGGATCACATTTTTTTAGAGCTTGTGTACAATATAAATAACAACAATATAATAAATTCAGTTATGTAAAATTTTAAAAATTCACAATATTAGTTTGATTGACAAATTATCACTGGTAAGTAACATACTTTAATTCCGAGTGTGAATAGATTTTTCTAAAGCAAACATCATGCCAAAAGTAAGATGGAGAGAATAACCTACTTTAGACCTACTTTTGATTCTAGTGTGAAAAGGCCTATTATCTTGAGTTTATTCTGAGTAATGACAAAAGGCGAAATGAATAATTTTTATTATTGTTTGCTCAATGAATATGCTTTTCAAAGACAAAAAGCTACAGGTCATTAGATATATACTTTGTTCAAGTTTGTTGAACCTTTGGAAAAGTTTTTTCATTCACATTTCATAGTTTGCTTTTAATCCTGTATGACATCAGTATGAGAGACTTAATCAATAGCCTTAGCTGGCTTGCTGGTAGAGCATGTTTTTATCACTGAAAAATCCGAAAGTCTGCTCGAACAGATATGCCTAGGCAGTGAGACAAAAGGGACAAGGAAGATGTGTTTACTTTGCTGGCCAGAAAACAGGAGGGTGACAGTGATTGTTAACTAATATGGAATTTTTTGTAATAAAATCTTGCACCACCATGGGCTGTATAGGCTTAAACATTGCAGACAAGTTATTTTTGTTATTGGTATTTCAAAGACCCAAGCAACATTAATTTTAGTGTTACTTGGACAATTCAGTTTCAGTTGGCTTTTAGAAATAAAATTGGTTGTGAAGTATTTGATCAATAACTAATTTTAATAAAACCATTAACTGGATAAGACAGTGCTTCGGTGCCCTTTCCATAACATCATCAGGTTGAATTGGAGATTAAATTACTCACTACAAGTTGGTGTTATGAGTTTATAATTTTAATTTACAATTTTTTTTTTAATTTTTTGTCCTTAAAGCTTGTATACTATGGAATTTTGTGAAAGTGTAATATACATTTGAAAATGTTATGTTTGTATAAATAAATAATATTTTACATTATTATAGTTATCTTCTGAAACAGCCAGGTTAAAATATCAATCTCCAATACTGATTACACTAGTAGTTTATAACTATTGTCATTTTATAATGTTTAATTGATAGCCTAGCCATTTTTGCTGCTGGAGCAATAGCAATGGCAGCAGTCTCAATTCTGGCAGAAAAACTTAATATTTTCTTCAGGTTTTCCATATACGGTTGTTTCTGCCCCTCGAAACTGATTAGGAAAGTGAATTCATGGTTCCTTTTAGTCATCCCCTTGACATTTCCCCATTTGGTACCAAGTCCATTCCGACTCTGGGGATAGACATACAGTAGGAGATGGCTCCATTCTGAAGACATGGTGTAGTTTTAATTGGTTCTAAAAAACTGCGTAACTCAGGAACTAGAATTTGTGATTTTTTTCAGCGACAGCTCCATTAAGATTTACTGAACCCTACTACTAATTTTTCAATGTGATCTAAGCTTTCAACATGATTCACCATAAAGTCCTTTCTCTCTAGAGAAAGCAATTATTTAAACTGCACCACCCACAATATACAAAGACTTTATGAAACTGATGTAACTGGGACCACCAGGTTTCAACCAGGACTCTGATTAGGTTATGAAAGACCATTGATTTATAAGGCTTTTAGATTAAAATGGATATCAGCAATGAATTCTACAACAATGTTATTGGGCTGAGGCCAAGAGTTTTTCTTCCCTGAAGTCAAAAGTAAAGGATGTAGATGAACTCTTGATAGTGGCCTATTATTATATACCATTTTTTTATCATTAAAAATTTACAGGACATGGATACTGCCGTTCAGAAAAGAACTAAAAAAACATGGAAACCATACAAGTGTAACAAGTGTGACAGGTCATTTCGCCTACCAAGTAAATTGAATGTACACAACAGAAGTCACAAAGGAGGGAAACTTTACAATTGTGACCAATGTAACAAGGCATTTTTTCAGTTAAGTACTTTGAATCAACATAAGAGAACTCATT